>JAMKCH010023749.1:0-29515 GCA_023653785.1 Ophioderma brevispina
AATGACACTGTGACTGCAATGATTGGTGCCCTGCCACTGTGACTGTCATGCTACTGCTACAGTGCTAGTCCATTCCTTGACTTTAGTCAGTCACAATTTGCTGATTCAGTCTGTCCATGTGAATCTAGCTGGGCTTCTTTCACAGGACAGTTGTATCATGACAAATAATAACAGCATGGAAAAAGCCACAGCATTGTATTAACTCTGCATGCAAAGGCCAACCAACCGTCCACACACTGGCTATTTATTTGAATGTGGTGTTAGGTTTCACAGCAGGGGTTACAAGGTTACAGGAAGTATTATGTACAGGGGAGCAGGACATGCCAAACTTAACTGCAACAGTGATGTACAGGGGAGCAGGACATGCCAACTTACAGCAACAGTGAATTCAAATCGGCATCAACATCTGGCGTAACCCAATTCCAAGTGCTAGTCTTTATCAAAGGTTATGTAGTTGCCAATATGCATACAGTGTTGAGCAAGATGCTTATATTTACAAAATCTCTGTTGTTGAATTGTTTATTTTTTATTATTTTTGTTAGGCCCACACTCGAGTATATATATATTTTTTTAAATTTAATAATCATGAAGTCATTGAAGTGTAAAAATTATAGTAGATTCAACCCATCGTGTCACCTTTAGTACTTTTCCGAAGATATGAGCATTGAATGAGGGGGATGAAAATCTGATAGAAGAGAAAAAAAATTATATGCTTATTGAAAGCATTCAAGTCAACCTGAACACATTTATAGCTACTTTAACTCTCAAACATTCTTTTTGTATTTGCTTCAATGGTATTCAACGTAACAGAGTTGAATGTTAATATTGGCTTTTGAGCGCCCATGTTTTGAATACAAAAGAAAACAAAAGTCTTTGCACTCTCTATGTAAACATGAAAGGCCAGATTTTTTCTTAGTTCGTTCATGAAACAGGTGAATCGGACCACATATTCTGCTTCCTCTCCCAACTAATCGACGCTGTCCAAAACTTTTCCTCCGGTGACACGATGCATGGGTTGAATCTACTATAATAAAGGTGATACTGCATTTATAATAGTAATAAATATTTTTGAATATAATTTGATCTTCTAATAATAACACTAAGAAATTTTTAAGTAGGAAATAGGCCTGTGGTGTAATTTCTATAGGCCTATGTTGAAACTATACATATCACTATATACAGCCATATGTAACGGTACATTTAAAATGATTCAGCTAAACATGTATTTGCTTTTATGTGATGTACTTTTTATTACGTTTTTAAATTTTGCAATTTAAATGTTTGCAAATGCATATGTACTGCATGATTTGAAGATGAGAGATGCCTGTGTGTGTTTAATAAATACTCTGGAAAGTTTCACATCAGTGGTATAAATTTCTGTTAACCGGTTTAATAAAAAAAACGTATTCCTACCAGCCTTTTGTAACACAGTTTACCAAGGGGGCTTTAGACAGATGATCCCGGGAGATGCACTTATTTCCGTGGATAAGTTTTTTTGTTAACAGTTAATTTCTGGAAGTAACAAACATATTAACACTCGTTTATTTAGCAAGGATGGGGTGGGTTTACCATCCCCCATGACTTTGCTCCCATACACAAAAATGTATAAAGGCTAAGTATAACCAGGTGTACCGTAACCAATCGGGTATAAGCCCACCCCCCCCCCCCAAAAAAAGGAAGAGGGAAGATTACTTCAAATTAAGGGGTATGGCCTTACCAGGGGAGGGGCTGAACCGTGGGAACTATCAGATACATAATTGCAATAATATCATTTCAAGATCATCACCATCTTGTGATACTTAGTTGTAGCGCTATACAACATTAGAAGTAAAAGTTGAAAATTTTCCAATTAAACATTATAAAGTAAGTAGAGCAACAAGCCACTTCTTTTACAATGCATTGGGCCCAAGTTCAGTTTAAAATGTGATTTTGTTTCAAATGTAAATTACTGCCAATTGTTTCTGAACTGCTAAAATTACCACCTGGGCTTATACCCGACTGTATGCTAGTTCCTGTAATTGGGGTGGGCTTATACCCAAAGGTAGGCTTATACCCGAGTGGTTACGGTAATCCTTCTGGTCATTTGTAGGGGAAAGGAAAAATAGGAGAGGTTAGCACCTTCTTCGGGGAAGGAAAAAAAGGAGAATCATGGATATCCACAGTTCTCAGAATCAAAGCATTGGGTGCTTTATAACCACCTTAAGGCTTTTTAAGATTACCTATCTAAACGTGTTTTCCCTGGATTGTGATTGTATAGGTTAAGAAGTGCTTAGACATATTTTCTTATTCGTTGGTCTTAATTTATTGGCCAACGATAACTTCCTGTATATTCAATAGTTATACATAGGGATATCCCCCAATGACACACATGATTATGTGAAAAAAATACTAAGTACACTTTGATTAAGATTTTGCACACGAAATGTGAAAAAAATCTAAGTCCAATTTGATATAAGCTTTGACACACATGATATGTGAAAACTACTAAGGCCAATTGAATTAGATTTAATTGACAACATGATATTGTGCAAAAAAAAATACTAAGTAAAATTTGATATAGAATTGACACACATTTGACATAGATTTGACACAACATGATAATGTGAAAAAATACTAAGTCCAATTTGATACACTTTTGACATTTAGTATCAAAATCCTGATACGATTTGATACAAATTTGATACAGATTTGAGAATGTCAATTTGTTTAAATTTTGTTTTGACATAGTTTTATACAAATCTATATCAATCTAGGATTGACACAGTATTTGATACACTTTGATACAAATTTGATTACAAAAATTTCGGCCAAGGGTTGCATTCGTGAATGAGACTTTGCCATAACTAAGCACTATCTTCAGGAGAAACTGGGAATGAGTGCTAAAGACATATGGTACAGGCAAAGGGAAACTTTTTAGACATGAAGTGAAGATATTGGTGGGAGAAACCAAAAATAACCAAAAAATACCCTAGGGCAATTAACATAACATCATCTACTTAGATAAGCATGAAATTTACTGCTAAGTGGTTATCAGACTAGCTGCAAATTGCAATGCCTCTCTAGGCCAGTATTCATAATGCATGGCTTTCAGCTTTCACACAAGCATGCATACATTGTAGGACAAACAGACAATTCAGCATAATCTTTGCTACAACACCAATCATGCCCAAAAACACAAAAAGGAACGAGAACAAAATGCCACAAAACGCAAAAACTCTGATCGAATTTTCAAAAATCACAACATAACTTTTCAAAGCAATGTCATTACGTACATACTGACGAGTTTCAAAAATTGGACAAGACATGAGAGATAGTTTATGAGAGAACAGTGGGGTTTCCTACTCTAATTGCTACGTGAAGACAATAGCCTATATTATAGGCTTAAAAAGATGTGCACATGATAGGCTTTCATTGCAGTGAAGGAAATTTTCTGTATACGATGTACCGTTTTTCAAATTATAGCACTTATGCTGATTTTTGCTATTAATTAGATCATTTGACCATACTTAATTTGCCCCAAAATACGCCCGAAATATAATCAGTTCGAGGGAAATCTCCCGCTCGCTCCCTTCCACCAAGTTACATCAAAAATACGCCTTACGGAACTCCAGAAAACTTGTTACACAAGCCTTAGGAAAATTTTTGTAAATTATGCCATATTAGATATTAATTAGCATATTTTTATGCCCAAAATCTAATAAGTCGAGAACTCATGGGCCGTTTCTTTCCACCAAGTTATATCTATTATCATTGTTTTGAGGAGTCAAGTGTGGGAAAATATTGGATCCAAATTCCAAAACATGTAGATAATGCGAAAATTGATGCATTGTCGCCAATATTGTCTACGCTATGACGTTTTAAAATATTGGGCTCGCTGCGTTCTCGCACAATATTTTTGCATATCAGAGCTCGACCAATGAATTTGGGCTGAATCAATCCAATTTATATCACGTAGCCCTTACAAACTCCGGATAAATTGTTACACAAAGACCCTGTGAAACACGGTGGTTGGTGGGCGACAGCATGCAAACAGAACATACAGGACAGACAGGAAAGTGATTATAAGGTCTATGCCGAACAAAGTTCAGGCAGAGAGACAACAAAAAAATTAATATATTGGCATTTTCTATGATAAGCCAGTAAGCCCAGCTCGGGGTGAAAGGCGTGGTATTACAGATAGGAGGGATGTATGAATGGAATGGCAAGTCGAGCGGTGACTGATTTTAAGTCATTGACGGTGTTTTACGGCTTCTCGCCTCGGACACGCGAACTTTATGCTCCGATATCCGGTTGTCCTTATTATATATACACCCTGACTCGTGTGCTTCCTATTGGACTTGTGCATATTCCATACATTCTATCTAGTATTTAGTTCTTCCTGTACCTCGGAATTTCCCCAATTAATGTTGGCTATACTAAGTTAGGGTTGGTGTTGACCGAGTTACTGGTAAATCTGACCAATTTGAATGGATGTTGTGATTAGCTGAAGGCACATACACTGCGATTCCAGTGCTGCGTTTCTCTTGATGAAGTCCAGAGATGGTTTACTGTAAGTTAAATTTGATTAAGGTATTTGATTTGTGGGATACTGTTGAAAAAGTATTATATACCATGCGGGTGGGGGTGGGGGGGTATGTTGTTCTCCTGGTCGGATGTCTACGACCGGTTTTTGGCAGTAATTTGTACATGAGGGTGGATAATTATTCCAGCGTTTCAGACGAAACCGTGAGCTGCGTGTATGTACGGTTATGACTTTAATGCCGATAATAGGTGTCTTAAGATAAACCACCCTGGATCTGTCAGGTATGGTCACCTAAATGTAGAGGTCTTTATTAATGGTATAACAATCCGGGTTTTTGGATGGCAATGGTGACACATACTTTTCGAGTCGTTTATTTGATGTTATATCGTGAGGGAGATCCGCACAGAGTGTTGTGCTCGATTTTTGATCGAATGTCAAAACTGATCGATGGAGATGGTGTTTGAGTTTTTCATTATGACAGTATATTAATGACATTATTAAACAAAATGGGGTTTCCAGTCATTTTGTGCTGTTGCAGCATCATCAAGTTGAATATTGGATTTTCAGACAGTTGATGCTGTAATATAACAGGACGGTATTATCCAGTTGGAAGTTCTTTACACCTATGAGATGTTCTCTAGCATAGTTTGTATGTTGTCAACTCACATGGCAATATTTAATCTCAAGTTACCCGCACCGTTTCATAGGGCCCACCATCGATATGCCTGATTGTTCGATGAGCTACTCTTTATTTCGTGGAACCATGCCTGAGAATCTGAATGTGTTTAAAGGTTGTGAATTTATGTTTTTCATGATTATGTCCGTATAGGGTGGATTTACACTTCATCTTGCATTGCACCAAGGGACCCAATGGTAATGTTATCTTTCTAATAGTACAATTTAATCCCTAAATTGAATACATGTATAGCACTTATACGGAGACGAAGGAGCAGCAATGTAGAGGGTGACTGAAGAGATAGAGAAATAACCTACAGTTCTTTACTAGTCTAACAGTTTACCATGTTTATGGATGGTTATCCTGGCAGAGATGTAAGTTCTTTTGTTTGTTGTAAGGGATTATGAAAGCGGTTTATTGTCGATTTGAACCGTGGAGAGAGATAAAGAGAATTTATAGTTTTCTATGAGAAACTATTGTTCTTTACAGCGTGCCCTCGTATCAATCATTCATAGTCTACCGTGTTTATATTATCATGTGTGTCATCTGGACTTGAGCTTTTGAAGTTGAAGTTTAACAATTTAAACAATTAAATATTGTTTATTTTTAAGAATGATGACGTATGAGTTAGCTGTAAGGTATAGCTGTGCATTGAATCGATTAACTTAAAGTTGTTGGCGTTTCTTTTGAAACAGGTTCGGATCCTGGTTGGGGTCTTGATCAGCACACCAGCACTTAATGCCGTTGTCTTTGGTTGGTTTGGATTTCTATGATTAATTGTTCTTTGAATGACTGTAATCATTAATGCCACTGGGCATAAGATTTTTTTATTTTCAGCTGTTTGACCGGCTATTTTTGGTAGTCCTGTATGGCCTATATCCCGAACGCCCGAGGGAAAGTCCGACACAGTCGCCGCAATAGTGAGTGGTAAGCGGGGTGTTGTTTTTGGTTTTTCAGTGTTAGGTGCAATTTCCACTAACCCGGCAGGGTTTTTAAGCGATTGAGGACGTTGATGGGGATATTATTATATAAGATTCTGTTCGATACCAAAATTGATTGTTCCGGACCAGTAGGGTACATGGTTGCCACGAGTTATTCTGCAGTAATGTAACAATGCTATAGAGTTTACTGTCAGTTTGATTGGTTGGGACGCAACCATGTAGGTCGCTGGGCTTATTATTGATGCCGATTAAAGTTAATGAGTTTCAAAATGATACTCCATAGTAAGGTTTTTCGTTTGAAGGCTATAACCGTTAATAGACACTTAGCATATACTAATAGCAAAAGAAAATTTTATTTCAGCTGGGTTCAGTTTTGTTGGTTGTCCACCAATGTTGATAGCTCCTAGCTGTGTAGCATATATTCGTAGGTCAAAATTCTGTTCGATATTATTTAGTTGACCTCAACTTAATACATTCACCACGGTTTATTCTGAGGAGGAATAAAAGGTTAGGAGTGTTATTTTTGATATGAGAATGGAGAGAGACACAGTGGATGGTTGACGCAAGCCATTTCTTGTATGGGTTGTTTTTGGGCGTATTTGGCTTGTACGTGAGGTTGATTGTATCCAGGTTCCATGAGTGCTACATCTTTCCTTTTTTAGCCTCTTGGCTTTTTTAGCATGTTTAGAGAAGAACAGAAACAGATATATGTTGAGTTTCTGCAGAGTTATGGAGTGTGTGTATTTATAGTTTAGTTTGGTTGACTGCAACTTTTGTTGTAGCTCTAGACGTTATCTGTAAACAGGTGGTAGGAGTTGTAATTTCTGCTGTGATAACTCCGGTGATTGTGTGTGGTTGTCTGAACCATGTATAGCCAAATGGGAGTGTACTGAGAGCAGGGTATGGAGTTGTAGTTCCCTTGAATTTTTTAACCCCATGAGATGGTTGAAGGTTGTCAGAAAACATATATGGCAACTGGGCTTATATACGAGAAAAGAATTTTTATTAAACGGGTAAGGAGTTGTAATTCCGCTGGGTTAACTCTGAGACTGTTGAAGTGTTTGCTGCACTCGTTTTTAGCCTCTGGGTCTATTCTGTGAACTATAAGTGTGTGTTGAAAAGAATGATGTGTGTCATTTCCGTGGTATTGTGGTGTTACTTCTGTTATCGTTATGATTGTTGCAACCATGCATATACCATTGGCAAAAACTTTGGACATGGTTAGGGGGTTGTATTTCCAACTGGAGAACTTCTGAGTTCGTTGGGTAGGTTTTTGAACCATGTATAGCCACTGGGCGGATACCGCGGATTCGAACAGGGTAAGGAGTTATTATTACGCGGGTTTACTCCTAGATCGTGAATGGTAGTTGCCAATCAAGTACATCCAATGGGAGAATACGGAGTTATAGGGTAAGGGAGTTATCCGCCTTGGGTTTTTTTTGTTAACGCCGTGATATTGTTTGGTTGACGCAATGTCCACCTATAGTGCAGCCTCAGGTAAACAATGAGAACGGGTTGGGAGTTGGGATATTCCGCTGGGTGAAATCCTGAGATGTTGAGTGATTGACGCAATCGTTTTAGCCTATGTTATTTCTGTGAATATAGTAGGTGTATAGGAGGTGGTCTTCACTGGGTTTTCTCGTACACTAGTATATAAAGTTATTGGGTGAGCTGATATGGCATAGGTAATGTATCGCTATTGTACTGTTACACCTGAGGTGGGTTTGTTGATGGACATATCTTAGCCGCAGGCCGGCATTTCTCAACGAGTGAAGGTGAGGAGTCAGTTTTCTATAGAGTTAACTATTGGAGAGGTATAAGCAAGGAATGGAATCCTCTTGATTATTTGTGAGAGCAGAGTAGATATGAGGAAGTTTATTCATTGCTTTACTCCAGAATACAGCCTTTCCCCTACGATGAAGCTATCGTCTAGTCTGGTAGGTGTAGCTAAATTTCCGGCATTCGTCTGGACGCAGACAGTATTTGTGTTATAGGCCTATGTGTGCTATGTTTCATTGATTGTGATGAGGGAGTTCAGATAACGTATGTTGTGGTTGAGTATCTCGGGAATTCTAATTATCATTTGTGTTTTATGCATTTCAAAGCATGTCCTCATGGAAGTGTGGAGGTCTTTTAAATTCAGCGTGTCAATCTCTTGTTTATATACCCGGATTTGCTTCTAATGCGGGGAATCAATTCGTGTCTCTCATCTGCGAAATGATGATAGCATATGTGCAAGTGAACCTTTTGTTATGGCTTTTATTTGATATGATAGTTGTGTTTAATGCCTGTAGGAGAGCTGAATGTGGTTTTATTATAGTTATATTTTCATAGCATAATTATATTGTTCATGTCTTTGTTTTCTGCATTTCCAGTAATGAGAGTACTGTTTGAGCCTTCAAGGTTTGCCACTTATTTACATTTGTTCAGCATTAACACGAAAGCAGGGTTATGGAGATTATGTTCAGATACGACTGATATTGTAGTAATCATTTTTTACGGGAGTTAGTAGAACTTCGACTACACTGATCACTGAGGATAATTTGAAGGGCATATTCTGCTTGCCAGTTCCGTCTTGATTAAAATTTGTTAGTGACTGATCGTCTCTTGTTTTATACGAATTGCCGTACCGCCATGTGTATGAGGTCCCTAAGCGCGGAATAAAGTATGTTTTAGATTGTATTGATTTTGGGCATGACTTTTTCCAGCACCGTACCTGACGCATTTTGAACTTATGTTATTTGAGATACGATGTCAGCTGACAGGTGGGATTTTCCCTGTTTAATGTGGGCCAGAAGTATAAACAGTTGTTGATAACATGTGTGCTAATGCGTTGGTGTTAAGCTTAAGGCGAGAATATATGTATTTTCACATCCTCGCATTACAGTGAAGTGCATATTCATGAGGTGTAGGGCCTCGGTCGGTGATGTTTTTGCAGTATTTTCAGAGGTTGGCCCCTCGCACGCAGACCCGCCCTGTTCTTTAAAAATCTGACGTGTGGGAGATATAGTGACCGTGGGGGCGCCAGCCGTCGAAGCAAGCCGTTAGCTCCCCATATGATAAGTGTATATTTATAGTGTTTTGTTAACAGCCTTATGGGTTGATGACAGTAGACGCATAGGACACGTATTTTATTGACGGGTTTTTGAGCGCAGGCGGGAATTAGGAAAATAATTGCATTCTATTGATTAGCCAGGTAAGCCCAGCTGGGGTTGAAAAGCGTTGTTATTGCAGATAGGCGGGATGTATGAATGAATTGCATGAGCGTGACTGATTTTAAGTCATTGACGGTGTTCTACGGCTTCTCGCTCGCGGACACGCTAACTTTTCCCAAAAAGTAAGGTTAAGGCAATAGGCCGAGTGTTGTAGTAAAGATTAAGATACCTGGATTCAGCAATAGTATGTGTTGCGAAATGTGGTGATGTGTCTATCTAAGTATAATACGCGTCTAAAAGTATATTTTTTGTTGTTCCGTTCATATTTCACAGTTACATTCGATTACCTGTGGTGCTTTGTAATGTAAGAGTTCGCGTTTTATTATCATATAATTATAAGTTAGTTTTGCAGAAGGGGTTAGTAAATGTAGAGTCTACTCAGAATAAACAGGACCAGGTTGCAGAGATGTACTTGATATCTATGTCCCATGGGAGAGGACACTGGACTGAAACCAAGCAATGGGAAAGATGACGAGTTACCGTGGTGGTTACGTTGTGATTACGGAATTCGCTTGGGACGTTTGCTCAGTAAAGTCATTGGGGACTTACTAGTGGTCTTTATGAAGATTTGTGCGGTGTAGGATGCATGGATATACATTGGGACTAAAATGCGGATGGTATGACTTTGGGGTTTTCTGTGATCATTGCAGGTTACGTGACTTTTCCGATTTTTTTGGCACCCTTGGCCCACCGTTTTTTTTGAGACGCCGTCGTCGCTCCCAGCGGAGCAGCGTCGAAAGCAGGCCGTGCTCCCCATCTGATAAGGTATCATCACACTATGTTCACGTTAACACGCTGGGTTGCGAGCGCGAACTAGAAAAATTTTTTACGGTTGAGCGCAGCGAGAATTAGGAAATAAATGTATTTATATGTTTTTACTCACAGTAATCCATTTGCTTCAGTGCAAGGGGCAGTTTTAAGAGAAGTGGTGCAATAATTTTGAGGAAAAAGAAACGAAAAAAAAAAACACAAATTTTGCAACCAAAGGGGAGAGATGGTATGAACACAAATGCTCATATCAATGCCAACCAATGAGGTGAGGTCCATAGACTGATTATTACTTAAAAGGATACTGTGGTGCTGAAAGAAGAGTGAGGTGGTGTGCTATTGTTTGCTATAGACAAGAGAATGTTGGGTGGCACTATAGATCAAAGAAAAAACACCGGCCTGACTACAGGATAACAGGATCACACGGGGGTTGGGGGGTAGGGACAGACCAACCTAACAGCAACAGAACGGCATCAACTTTCGGGCGTAACCCGGAGTGAGTGATCGTCTATTTCAAAGTAAGGAATGCCCACCTAAACAGCCACACCACAGAACGGCCATCAAACTTCGGCGTTAACCCGAGTGATAGTCTATTCAAAGACTTAAAGGCCACTATCAGTGATTGAAAAATATTTGAAATTTGCCAGGAATAGACTTGCAAAGTTGAAGTGTATATAAGTCTGTAGAATTCTCATAATTACCTTACAGCTGTTAGAATTGAAAGGAAAAGCAGAACCGGCACCAGTGTTCCAAGCTACGATTATCCATTCAATTAGTGTGTAGTAAGTGTCCGTCCAGACAGTAATGACTAAAAATCTCCGATCTTCCTCTAGGTTGCTCTGGAAGTTTAATCATTTGCAGGGTATGTTAGGATAACTGCACTTGTTACGTAACATGCATAAAATCTGGATTTTTGATGATTTTTTCGATTTGCTGATTTAGCAAATCACTGATAGTGGTCTTTACGGCAGGGGGGGAGGGGCGCTCTTAAGAATATCGAGCGATTCACCCACGGACGGGACTAAGGCTAGGCCTTCTTAAAGTCACAAATATTAAACATCGAAAGACCGTTATTGGATGGGAAATTACATATTTGCAGCGGGGTTATACACAAACCCGACAGATTTTGTGAACTCATAATTTTTTCCTAAATTATCAGGATATTACTAAGATGTATTGAACCAAGGTTTAAAAGGTGATTTTGCAAGTGTCCACTGGGGACGAAGGCTGCCGTGGTAGAAGTAATACACGTAAGAATTTCCAAAATGACGTTTGGAAATCCCCAATGCCCAAATCGAGCAGATTGTGTTGACCCCCCCCCCCCCCCCCCCCCCCCCCCACCCCCCACCCAATTTGGTGTCAATTGTGGTGTCACTTTTTTAATAAAAAAGGGCCAATTTAAGTTTACACAGGGGTCAAACTTTTAAATACTCCAATCATGTTAAAAGGTTGCATCTGTCGTTCTAGTCACAAGGATTCAAAATGTATAGTTTGTACCATCTATGACCATTAGTTTTATGAGATTTGGTAAAATGGTCTAAAAGTTGTTCAAAAAGGTCAAATCAAATTTGTACAGTGGTAACATGGTTTAATATTATGTTACTTGATTTTGTATATTTTATATAGGTTGCAAATTATTGCCTTTGAGGATGTGTATGTAGGATCTACCAAATTATAAGATCGTTTTTGTGATTATGTTAATGTTTACTTAACGATTTTTGATAAAGGTCAAAGAAGGTCAACGGCTAATTGGATTAGGTTGCCCCATGACCTATGTTGTCCAATAGCATGATAACTATGCCTTGCAGAAGATTGCTACAAAACATTCTATTTTGACCACAGTTAAGCTAGATGACACAATTTGTTTCACTTTTTACCAAAAAATTGGAGCAATTCTATTTGACCCATGTGTACAAATGGCAATTGACCTTTTTTGCACTTTTAGACATTTTTTACCCAGTAACGCTAAAACCAATGGTCATAGATGGTTACAAACTATCATATTTGGAATTCCTTATGACTAGAGGACAATATGGCATACATTTCAACACGATTGGAGTATTTAAAGTTTTGACCCCTGGTTGAACTTTAAAATTGGCCCTATGAAAAAGTGACACAAAATTTGACACCACTAAAACCCTAGCATTGATAGAGAGGTCCATACTAACTACCAAAGGTGTCAAAGATGAGGGTAGTGGGACATGAACGATGATGTTTGAGGATTGACCCAAGTCCTTGCTCCGCTCTATAGGCATTGGTGGACACGTTCATATTTACAAAAACTAAAGGCAGAGCAAAATTGTGGGGTGGGGGGGGAAAAAAATGATGGATCATAATTATGGAATACCCGGATAAGCTGGAGGTCAGATGCTGTGCAGCTCTATTTGACATTTGTACTAAGATTGATGGGTGATGCCAAACATGATGTCAAAAGAATCTCTCTTTGTATTGATGCTTAAACAGTGAGTGGAGGCCGCTGTAAACAAAAAATCAAATTGAATGATGAAAAGACAAGAATTTTTCATGCCACGTTCATCCTATTACACAAATCGCCTCAAAGATATTACCATCAGGGTCGGGACAGTGGATGTTCGTTCCCCAGTCCTCGGCACTTAGAAACCTTGGTGTCGTGTTTGTAGACAATGTCTATGATGAAATGTAAAGGTCATCATTAAGTCTGTTAACTTCCACCTCCGCAATATTTACCGGATCCACCGTTTTATCACATTTGTAGAGTTGTAAGCATCTCGATTCCGGTACCACTGATTTTATCTCGCATCGACTATGCCCATTCATACTTTTGTATGGAATGTCGGCCAGAGATCGGAGTAAACGTCAGATTTTGCAGAATAGAGCAGCCAGGCTGGTGTTAAAGATCTGATAGAAGGACACCAGCCACACCACTCTTAAAGAGCTCCATTGGCTACCCAATTAGTGAGGCGTTGCTTTAAGCGTATTGCCTTATACTTACAAAGGCATTTCCGGACATTTGCCATCTTTCTTGTCGAATACCTCTCTTTGTAGATTCCTGGCAGGCCAGGATTGCGTTCTTAAGATGACAAGACGCTCCTAGCTGTTTCCCCCACAAAAAGGTCAGTGGGTGACAGGGCTTTCCGCAATTGCGGCCCTAGCCTATGGAACTCTTGCCCTATCTCTGTTCGCCACTCCAAGTCCATTGGTACTTTTAAGAAAGCTCTAAAATTCCATCTATTTCCTAAGAGTTGAGCGTGTGCTTAAATGTGTTTTTGTATTGCCTCACTGAGATTTAATTATGCAGCTGTTTTCTTTTTTTTATTTATAGTTAGGTTTTAAGGTAATTATCTCATAGTATACACCAGGATTGTAAAAGATGAACCAGTTTAGCCCTAACTAGTACTGACTCTCTATTTGTTTCAAGCGCTTGACCTGTTTTGGAAGGCGCATCATATCAAAGCCGTTGTATTGTATTGTTAGAGTGTAATCTGCAATAAGCAACTGAGTTCGGGTGGTCGAATACCTAAATAACACATTTTTGAAGGATGTTTGACTCGGCCACATCTGGATCATATATTGCTGAAGTTTGTCAAAGAAAGAGCAATATGCATATGCAGGAAGAAAAGGCCTGCAAGTCAGCATCAATAGGGAAGTTGTTAAATATCAAGGAAATCATGTGCATATATTATTGTTTTTCATGTTTTTCAAAGGGGTATAATGTAGAGTTCCTACTCAGAATACTGACCAGGATTGCAGAGATTACTGTGGCTATCTATTTCCATGGGAGAGGTACACTGTACCTGAAACCAGCAATTGCAGATATACGAGTTACCGTGTGTATCCGTGTGATTACGGAATTCGCTTGGGACGTTTGCTCAGTAATCATTTTGAGGACTTAGTGGTCTTTATGAAGATTTGTGCGGTGTAGGATGCATGGATATACATTGGGACTAAATGCGGAGGTATGACTTTGGGGTTTCCTGTGATCATGCAGGTACTGACTTTTCCCCTTTTTTTTTGGCACCTTGGCCACCGTAGCGTCTTCCCAGCGAGCCAGCCGTCGAAG
This sequence comes from Ophioderma brevispina, assembly GCA_023653785.1. Classification (NCBI taxonomy): domain Eukaryota; kingdom Metazoa; phylum Echinodermata; class Ophiuroidea; order Amphilepidida; family Ophiodermatidae; genus Ophioderma; species Ophioderma brevispina. The sequence goes on from JAMKCH010023749.1 coordinate 14,162, forward strand.
CAGCCGTGCGCCCATATGATAAGTGTTTCATTTATATGTTTTGTTACAGCTAGGGTTGCAGAGCGCATGAAATATGTTATTTACGTTGACGCAGCGAATTGAAAAAATTGTATTTTATATTTTTACTCACAGTATCCGGGCTTCCGTGCCAGGGCATGTTTTAAGAGAATTGTGCAATAATTTTTGAGAAAGAAAAGAAAAAAAACACACAATTCTTGCCCAAAGGGAGATATGGTATGACACATGCTCATATCAATGCAAATGAGGTAGGTCTCATAGACTTAATTATTACTTAAAGGATACGTTTTGCGAATGAGTGAGTTGTGTGTTTATGTTTTCTTAATCACTTTGGATCTGGGTTTAGATCAAAGAAAAAACACTGCATGACTACAGGATAACAGATCACACGGGGTTGGGGGTAGACATGCCAACCTAACAGCAACAGAACGGCAATCAACTTTCGGCGTAACCCGAGTGATAGTCTATTCAAATTAGGACATGCCACCAACAGCCACAAGAACGGCATAAACCTTTCGTCGTAACCCGATGATAGCTTATTCAGACTTAAGACCTATCAGTGATTTGAATATTTGAAATTTGCAGGAATAGCTTCAAATGTGAAGGATACGTCGTAGAATTCTCATAGTTACCTTTTCCGCCTGTAGAATTGAAAGGAAAAGAAGAAAACGGCAGTTGTTCAGATACGATTCTCCATTCCATTACGTGTTGTAGTAAGTGTCTTTACAGACAGTACTGACGAAAATCTCAGTTCCTGTCCTTATTAGGTTGCTCTGGTCTTGATCATTTGCAGTGTTTAGGATACCTGTACTTGTTACGTACATGCTAAAATCTATTTTTGATGATTTTTTCGATTTGCTGATTTAGCAAATCACTGATGTGTCTTTAACGCAGGAGGGCGCTCTTACGCATATTCGAGCGGATCACACACGGACTTGACTTAAGGCTAGGCCTTAAGTCACCAATATTAAATCTAAATGACCGTTCTGCATTACACTATTTTGCAGCGGGGTTAATCGCACTACCCCGCAGATTTTGAATCAATAATTTTTGTTCCTACAATTAATCATGATATTACTAAGATGTATTGAAACTAAGGTTTAAAAGGTGATTTTGCAATGTCACTGGGACCGAGGCGCGTAGAAAATACACGTAAGAATTCCCTAATGACCGTTTGGAAATCCCCAATGCCCAAATCGAGCCGATCGTGCCTGACTTCCCCCCCCACCTCCCACCATTTGGTGTCAGCTTGTGGTGTCACTTTTTACTAAGGGCCAATTTAAGTTTCCACAGGGGTCCAAACTTTTAAATTACTCAATCTGTTAAAATGTATGCCATATTGTCCCGTCTAGTCCGCAAGGATTCCCAAATGTATAGTTTTTTGTCCATCTATGACCATATTTTTAGAGTTATTTTGTAAAAGGCTAAACGGGTCAAAAAAGGTCAATTCAAATTTTACATGGGGTCAACATTGAAAGTTTACTCTGATTATATTTTAATGCTTGCCAAATTATTGCCTGAGGAATGAGGACTCCCCCACCAAGTATAGTTTTGATTATGTTAATGTTTACTTCCGAGATAAAGGTCAAAGCAGGGTCACTGCCAATTGGATTATGTTGCCCCATGACCTATTTTGTCACATATCATGATAACCATGCATTGCGATGCTACAAAACCCCCTTATTCTTTATTTTGCCACATTAACGCTAGATGAACAATTTGGTTTCACTTTTTACCAAATTGGAGCAACTCTGATTTGACCCCTGTACAATGGCAATTGACCTTTTTTGCACTTTTATAACAGTTTTTACCCCGTAACTCTAAAACCATGGTCTTATGTGGTACAACTATACATATTTGGAATCCTTAGTACTAGACGGACAATATGGCATACCATTTCAACACGATTGGATTATTTAAAGTTTGTACCCCTGTTAAACTTTAAATTGGCCCCTATTGAAAAATTTGACACCACAATTTTGACACCACTAACTCCTTGCATTGATAGTGAGAGTGTCCATACTCAACTCCAAAGTTCAAAGCTGAGATGTAGTAGGACATGAACGATGATGTTTGACCCAAGTCCTTGCGCCCGCTCCTATAGGCATTGGGACACGTTTTTCATATTTCCAACTAAGGCAGATCAATTGTGGAAATGATGATCATACGATGGAATACATGGATAAGCTGGAGGTCAGATGATGTGCAGCTCTATTTGAAATTGGATCCAGATTGATGGTGTGCCACAAAACATGCTGTCAAAGACTCTCTCTTTGTATTGTGAAATAGTTATAGAGATGCGCTGTCAAACAAACTCAATTGAATGATGAAAAAGACAGAATTTTCATCGCATGTCGGCCTATTACATCAAATCGCCTCAAAGATATTACCAGCAGGGTCGGGACAGTGGATGTTTCCCCAGTCCTCGGCAACTAGAAACCTTGGTGTCGTATTTGATCAGACAATGTCCATGAATGAACATGTCAGGTCATCATTAAGTCTATCTGTTAACTTCCACCTTCGCATATTTACCGGATCCGCCGCTTTTTCACATTTGAGAGTTGTCATCAGCGTCTCCCGTTCACTGATTTTATCTCGCATTGGCTATGCCAATTCACTTTTGTATGGATGTCGGCCAGAGATCGTAGTAAACGAACTTCAAGATTTTGCAGAATAGAGAAGCCAGGCTGGTGTTCAGATCTATAGCGGCAACCAGCCACACCACTCCTTAAGAGCTCCTTGGGCTACCAATTAGTGAGGGCGTTGTCTTTAAGCTTATTCTTCTTACTTACAAGGGCATTTCCTGACATTGCCATCTTTACTTGTCCGAATACCGCTCTTTGGGTATCGTCCTAGCAGGCCAGGATTGCGTTCTGCTGATGACGCGCTCCTCACTGTTTCCCGACAAAAAGGTCAGTGGGTGACAGGGCTTGTCAGCAATGCGGCCCCTAGCCGTTGGACTCTCTTTGCTATCTCTGTTCGCCAGTTTTGTTTTTTTTTTTTTTTTCTCCAAGTCCATTTTACTTTTAAGAAAGCTCTAAAATTTCATCTATTTCCTAAGATTTGATCGTGTGCTTAAATGTGTTTTTTGTTATTGCCTCACATGATAATTTTTTTTAATTATGCAGCTGTTTTCTTTTTTTATTTTATAGTTTCATGTTAAGTACTTATCTCATAGTAATACACAGTATTGTAAAAGATTAACATGTTTTAGGCTAAATAGTAAATTACTCTCTATTTTTGTAAAGCGCTTTGACCTTGTTTTAGAGGCGCCTATATCAAATGCCGTTTGTATTGTATTGTAGATGTGTAATCTGCAATAAGCAACTGAGTTCGGTCGAATACCTAAATAACACATTTTGCGGATGTTCTGACCTGCAAACATCTGGCTCATAGATTTGCTGAGTTTGGTCAAAGAAAGAGGCATATGCATTATGCAGGAGAAAAGGCCTGCCATAAGCATCAAATAAGGGGAAGTTGTAAATATCAGAGAATCATGTGCATCTCTTATTTGGTTACCAATGCATGAAGGTGAATTGATATGTAACATTGATATTTCACCCTTCGTCACACAGACAGGATGCCAGGAACAATGGACGACGCAAGTAGATGGGCGTGCACGGAATTCTACTCTTTTTTGCTTACCCCAAGGCATGGCATAACTGCCCAGGAAGAAAATTGGGAAGACAAGGGTTTTTGCAAAGGATGAGAAATACTTGATAATTCCTTGTATGGTTAGACGTACCGAGCAATTTGGAAGCTCCTGATATTTGATTCAATGTAATCAACTATTTTCTTCCTTTTCTTAAAATTTTAAAAAAAAAAAAAGAAAATATTAAACAATATACATCTATCAATACTTACTGACCAACATAGCGGTGGTGGTTTTCATAGGAAAACGGACTTAATATCACCTAACATGAATTAACACCATCTGTCTGAACATGTGCTATTTTAAAAATCGCGCTAGGTAGATAACGTGTTATGCGATACACCCACGTTTGGTCATAGCATGCCATAGAAATACACTTATGAAGCATCATGCGTGAAGATGTATTACGCTACTGTGCCGTCCTTATCGCATAACACACTACATATCACAAATACAGTAGCGCGAATTTTCAAAATAGCACATGTCAGAAAAAATGCTTTTTATTCGTTTTATGTTATTATAATTCCGTTTCCCATGAAACCACTCCCATATGTGTTCAATAATTGTTTTTATAGCGTATATTATGTAAGTTATTCTCAAAACAGGTTCTCTTAACTTTTTACCAAGAATAAACCTGAATAGGTAGAGGAGATCAAGCCAAGGTGAACACCATGAGTAAGGTAGACAAATGTGATGTGATGGTTTCAGTGTAGTGGGAAGCTGAAATCGTGGAGCTTATGGGCAATTTTTTGTTCGTGATGGTCGGGGAGGCGTATACAATTTGTACGATCATTGTTAGAAACCAAGGATCCCCTCACACAAGCCTTTAAACTGAAGGACATAGTGCTGAATATAAAATGAGCCAAAATATACTCATTTGCGCAATCACATTTCGCGAGACGTGCTATTCCACGATTAAAGTGACGGCGACAGCAGGCATCTCTTGAGCGGAAATCCCATCAGCAGTAATGAATACCTGGCACATGTGGAAAAGAAGTTGTGCATATACTGAAGGCATGCCTGAAAATTACTTAAGCTATCTATTGCAAGTTTGGTAGGCTTATTCTCAGAGAGAGGGAGAGGAAAGAATACTGTTGATCAGTGACCTGGGTACTTCTCACCTAGGAATATGAAGCTTAACTCTCATATCTATCTCAGGGTTACTCTGGAAGTGTAAGGGAGTACACTTTCATTCATGGTAAAAACATAATAATAATAATAGCATTATTAATAGGCGCACCTGTAAATAGGCTAAGGTTATAAAAAAAAGCGTGAAATATAATTGAAAACAAATCTATTTGAAAGTTTCCTGCTCACAGCATCCTATGCTTCGGTGCAGGGAACTTGTTAAGTCATGTAGTATAGTTTGAGAGAATCGTTAATGTCAAAAAACAAAAGCGTTAAAAATATTCTTAAAAAATTGTATTTTAAAAGGTTTCTACTCACAGCAACCTATGCTTCGGAAGGACCGTATCGATGACACGACATCGATGACAGACTGGGATCAGCTGAATTGATGTGATGACCCCCCCCCCCCCCCCCCCCCCCCATGGCAAGGACTGTGTTTAAGTCATGTAGTATTAGTTTAAGAGAATGCCAGACCATAAAAATGGCAAAGGTAAGATGGTCTGCAATGGTGTAGAGGAAAGAGAATGGGGAGGAAAGTAGAATCTCAGACTGTAGAATTGGCAGATGATGTGGGTAAAGATGGTATGTATCTGCCAAATTTTTAGTTGGAGTTTAGAAAAAGGACCTGAATTGTTTTCTGATAAGAACACTAAGAGTGATTTGGGAATTGAGAACAAAAGAAGCAAAAAGAAAAAGAAGGAAAACAAAAAACAAAAGAAAAGTTTTTTAAAAAAAAAGAAAATGAGGGAAAAAGAGGAAAAAAGGAAATAGAGATTACACCACATGGAGAGGAAGGGACAGATAATGAGCATGAAAAAGAGGAAATGACTACGAAAACTATCTGGATCGGTGGACAATTAGAAATAGACGGGGATGATGCTAAAATTGAAATGTGTTTCATGGTGGTGGTATTATACAACCATCCATCCATACAGACGTATATGATGACGATATATACCTGGACAAGAAATGGGTGAAGATTTGCAATGAGTGTCACACTGTCATCAATCCATTTGAAATTGCCTTCTATTTCAATGTTGTCAATTAATTACATACCATGAAAACATGTCGTGTTAGTGGAAGAAACCCTATTGTTTTATTTCAGGAACCCTAGGCTCATTAAGAAAAGCAGCAATGAGTCCAGGAAGAGGAGGAGATACTTTAGTTTGGAAATTACGAAAGCTTGTCACAACGCCTAAGGCAGGATGCCATTGTGTGTGGCAATGATGGATCATAAGGAATACATGGATAAGCTGGGGTCAGATGTACAACCTGCAATAGCAACTGAGTTTGCGTGATACCTAGCACATTTTGCAGCATGTTTCTGACTATTGCATATCCTGGATAATATATTTGCTGAAGTTTGTCAAAGAGAGACCAATATGCATATAGCTTGTCATATGCAAGAAGGAAAAAATGGTGCACCCACAGGCAAGAGTGCCCATCTCTCTTCTTTGGCATTTTGGGCCAGACTCCCTTCATACAATGTTGGTGTGGGGGATTTGCCACTCCTCCCGCAAAGCGAGTCTGTTTTGCATTCCCAGCAATATGCGGGTACCCATTTATACTCCTGGGTGGAGGAGGCAAGTGAGGGTAAAGTGCCTGCCCAAGTACCACAACACTGTGGACGAAACGGGGGATCAAACGCACAAACCAATGTTATGAGGGAGCGCTGATCAAATGCACCACAAGTGCAGGAAGAAAGAAAAGACCCGCAAGTTAGCATTCAACTAAGGGAAGTTGTATATATCAAGAAATCTCATGCATATTATTAAATTATGTTTACAATAAGGGTGAAAGTGCATGTAACATTGATATTTCCTCCCTTCTTAATTACAGAAGAGATGATGACACAGAAGGATGCCAGAAACCATTAGAGAATCAGAGGGATGGGCGTGCAAGGATGCCTACTCTTTTTTGCCTTCCCCTAAGGCATGGCATAACTGTCCCCAGAAAGAAAATTGGAAGACGAGGGTTTTTGTAGAGGATGACGATCTTTATAAATTTCCTCGCATGGTTAGACGTACAGAAGCAATTTGCTTTGTTTTGACAAAAGATCTACACAGGTTGGGGCTTCTGAAACTATTGAAATATTGACTAATAGGCCATAGTATGTAAGGATTATGATGAAAACTTGAAACGTACGGATGGATGCGAAATCTCAACGGCCCAATTAATCAATGCATAGCAGTTCTGCCCTCTGCCAACAGAATCAATAGCCATACTTCAAAATATCATCAAATTTATTCCAATCATGTAAATTGTTAATTCACAGTAGGCAAGGGCACGCCCTACCAATTTAAACTATTTGAAATTAGGAACACAGATTTGAGGAGTTCATGTTATCTGTGTATAGGAAGTGAGGTTAACAAACCGTCTGTAAAGAGGAATAAAATAGCGGGACGGCGCCTTTTCCCGCTAGTTTGAATATAAAAATCACCCTTTTAACACTGTTTGCTTACTCTAATATCCTTAATCCTATTCTCATTCTGTGATTGGTTCGTCTGTTCGAACTGTCGGTTGTGCTACCATAATTTAATTTCAGAAACAAGAACCAACGAGTTAGACGTAAGCGGAAAAGACCAGTGAAAGAGATGTTCAGAGGAATGAGGCACTACCGTAAAGCATAGGACAGTATTGTCCACATAAGCGCCCAGGGCGCTAACCAAAGTCATTTTCGGTGGGAGCTTATTTTTCTTCACAGGGAAAAATGATTTTTCAATTGCGTATGATCGCCGACGATCGTAATTACCTAAATGAATTATACTGGACGGTTGTTAGTACAGTGTCTGTAGTGATTGCTTAAAACAACATTTTGAATAATAAAATCACCTTTGTACCAATGTTTGATTATCTCTATATCCTTAACCCTAACTCTCCTGCAAAGCAGCAAATGGCAAACGTGCCATTTGCTGCCGTCCAGGATCCGCATTGCATACTGCGTTGCCATTTATATACTGCTTTACAGGAGTTAAAGGGACTTCCTTTTTTTGCCAAATACTGCGTTACAGGACGAACAAATCTGCGGGAAAAACTGCCCCGGTGGTAGGGTTTTAATGAATTGCCGCAGAGAGAATGAGACAGATTTGAGCATGGTCAGTAGTACGCTGCACCAACACTAAAAACAAACCTTCGTCTGAAATGAAAACAAGACCTACTAATTACGCACCCAACAAGATCAATTGTAAACAGAAACCGTTGCGTAGTCCAATGCTGGTCAAGAAAATGAGGAAGCGCCATCCAAGGCGAAAACTAAATAACTAAATTCACCCCATTTAATTTAATTGCATAACACGATCCAACAAGATTAATCGCGAGGGTTTGTGGCTCCTGTCAATTGAGTACATAGACAAAGTAATCGCGTCACGCACAGGCTACAGAAGGCACGACATCAGAGTCCGCCAAGTACGAAGGTGGAAGCGTCCGGGTGACGAGGCCCAGAGCAAAAGGGACGTGTCAGGTCTGTCAAAATTTTAAACCCATCATGGCCCCCTCCAGTCCCACTGGGCTGTTTGGAGGGAAAAGTCCTTTTGAGTGCACACCCACTAAAAGATTGATATAAAGTCGCGAGAAAATTTGTTTTTAAAAACGAATGACGTCTTGACGATCACCACCTTAAAGGGATAGCGCATGATTGCTGCGAGAGGAGAGCGAAAAATATGTGGAAAAAGCATTATAAATCAGGGATACAGTGTGTACAATTCCTATAACTATTTAATGTAAAACCCCCCAAACCACCAACCAAGAGAGAAAAAAAATGAAGTATTTGAGGAAATTTATCATCCCCTCTCCCCCAAATAGACATAGAGCGACGGGTCTCAAATCTGCACTAAACCGCTGATTGTGGTTTACAACAGTACAATTTACACAAGATCAATACTGTCTTTGTTATTGGTCAAAATGTATTCATCATGGTGTACAATATCAACGCTGAAAATCTGTGATATTCCAACGGAAAGGCTTTTTTGATCTAAATCGAATTTTGATACGCACGATAGAAATTACAGAATCAGATAAAAGTACTGCCTTGTCTTTAATACAGGATTCAAGTCAACAACTTGCAGGTTATGTCGCATATCCATGCCAGTGACCGAAATATAAAAATATGAATTTTGAATTGATTTTTTCGGATGTTTTTGCGATTAGCAAATCGTGTAATCCTTTAACATAGATGTAAAAAAAAAGTTGGAAAATTGGGTTTGGGGTGCCGATTTTTTGTCAACAAAAATGTACAGTATGAAGGCTGAGTCTAGTCAAACATAAGTCAAAAAAGAGCAAATTTTTCCGTGTTTGCATGTTTCGGACCACTTCTTTTCCTAAGCTCAGGTCCGTTTTGAGAGAAGTGTTATAGTAACAGCACCACCCCGACACGTAGAGTGGTTGGGTAGCATAGCAAAAAATCAAGGCAAACTGACCTGCCTCAAAGTTAATCGGTTGGCGGAAAAATATAGTTCTCAATGAACATAATAATTTGATAGCTAATGGAACAAACTTGAAATTTGAGAAATTGGTGATTTTAAAAGGCTTCAACACGTGTAAGATAGCATTTTTTGAGTGTCAGTGGTGTTGCACCCTTTTGAAACTCAAACCTGGAATAGTGTCTACGCGGGTATTAGATGCGGCGCATCGTATTGGGATAAGGAATGGGCTTTCAAAATGCCCACGCCCGAATCATAAAGACTGTATGAACACAAGTGATAATGATTATTCCCTAATGCATATCTATTGACCACCCCTTTCTCTGTGTTCGTAAAGATTGATGTCAAATCATCTGGAACGTAATTGGCGGTGATAGTCCCTTTTATTTCTACAGTGTAATTGGTGTACCCTACCTAGCATGGCAGGCACCTTGGGTGGAACTTGTGGCAAACACAGGTCTATTAAAAAGGTTTTTTCCCGGGTTGCTAGGTGATTTGTTGTCATCGGAACAAGAGAGAGATGCTTCTTCTTAGCAACGGGTAGAAAAATGGGCTGAAATGCCATTAAACTGTCAATTTTTCCCCGATTTTTTTTTTATTCACCAAATTAGAAAATGTGGTTTATTTTATTTAAAAAATTAAAAAAATCATAAATCACAAATCCACTCACTAAATAAAAAGCAATGTGCCTTAAATTTTGTGAATTGAAAGATGCTGCTGTCTCAGAAATGTTCCTCTTCCTCATGCCCGAAAAAAAAAACCCCTACATGGAATGCCTGAATGTGAAATAATATAACAACTCGATTTCATCCCATTGCATTTCATATCCAAGAAGAACCCCGTCCTCCCCTCCAGTACCTTCCAACCACGAAACAAACTACGAAGAAGTTGAAAACCAATTCTCAATAAGGTGGCTGAATGGACTTTTAGGGAGAGGGAGGGACAGATAATAAGCATGAAAGGAGGAAATTGACTACCGAAAGGGCCACTCAAATATCATATCAGGTGGTCAATTAGAAAAAATAGGGATGGATGCCAATTGACAATGATTCAATTGGGGTGCGTTGTCTTCTATTCGAGAAGCGGGATTACGTTTGATATTTACAGCCTTCTGAATTACAGAATCAGTTTGTTCCGAAATTCTTATAAATAGCGCATATATATTCTATGGTGTTTTGTGTCCATCGTGTGGTGCCATTAAAACTCCATGACACGCTCACGGTTTTTTAGTGCGCCCCTTAAACTGTACGCGCACATTTTTGTGGCCGCAAAAACAAAAAATGACAAGGCAATCAAGAGTGCTCGTTACTGGTAAAATTTATGTACAGGAAGCGGGTGGTTTTTGCACAGTTATGACGAAAATTAATGTATGACACAAAACACCATAGATATATATGGCTATTTATAAGAATGGGAAACAAACTGATTTCCGGAGAAAACCCAAATCCGCGTATGTGAAACATATTGAACTTGTAGTAATGGAAGCTTCCTGATTATTTGATTCTTGAAATCAAATAGTTTATCCTTTCATAACTTTTTACTTTACAGAACAAACATGAATAGGATGAGAGGAGACCCATCCAAGGCTGAACACCCAAAGACTTACGAAACAAAAAAATTGATGTCATTTGGTTTCAGTTTGTGGTGGGAAAGCTTGAAAATCGTGTGGAGAGCTTTATGGCAATTGCCATTGGTTGGTGACGGTCGCGACAGGCTAACAACCATTGTACGTCATTGATAGAAACCAGGACCTTTAAACGAGCTTTAAAATGAAAGGACAAAGTGTTTCTGACATAAAAATTGTTCAAAAGATATTTGGGCAACTTGCATTTCACGAGACGTGCTAATCAGCGATTGAAGTGCGGCGACGCGAGGCAGTGAAAGAATAACCAGAAATGTGGGGAAAAAAATTTTTAATGCGCATATACACTGTGGAAGGCATGCCTGCATGAAATTTCATTAAGATGCAACCAGGTCTACATATTCGACAAGATTGGTAGGCTTTTTTCAAAGAAAGTGAGACCGATGGAGGAGAGAGAACAGAATACTGTGAGCGGACTACTTGCAGTCTGAGAACAAAGCACTTCACACCACAAAAGATTTGCAGAACTAAATTGGTACGCAGGTAGAATTGAGTGCATGACAAAAATCTCACCGAACATTAAAATCACTGCGTAGTCTTCCTCTAAGAACAATGTAGGAGCAAGCGAGTCGCTGGCACAAACACTGTATAAAATTTAAAAACTGATGTAATGTTTTAAATTGGTATTGCAAGCATTTCCACAGTATATGAAGACTTCCAGAGAATGAATCCCGTTATGCATGTGGAAAATGTGAAAAAGTTTCACCATTGAGACCAAAATGTTGATTGAAAACATGTTCATAGGAAATATAAGGGGGTGCGGCGATTGAGGAATTACTTCATTCTCAGCCATGGCTTGCAAATTGCGACAGACGAGCTCAACCATCCCTCCGTACGAGTAAATACGATGAATGATATTATACATGGACAAGAAATGGATGAAGGTTTGCAGTGAGTGTCCCCCCCACATGTCATCAACCCATTTTGAAATCGCTTATTATTTGACTGTTGTAAAATCTAACACACAAAATGTTTGTTAGTGGAAGAGCATGGGGTTTTTATCGTTTAAGAACGATCTACTCTATCATCTAGCGGCTGCAGCCGTGATGCTGTTCACCATGTAGGGCAAATGTCTCTGTTGGTTGTCATTAAGTTGGGGGTGTCAGATGGATCCTGCTGGAGTTTTGTCTCGAGCAAATCACATCAATGTAGTTAAAGGGACCAACGACCTGTTTTTGGCTCCACCACAGTAGTAACTTCCAACCTGGGATGTCTGAGACACTTGATCAATAGCCCAATGACAGTGACCGGCCAAATCGGTTGCACGGGTTGGGCAATAGATGACATTGGAGGGATATCTCCATCGATCGTGCTTTGGTCTTGTGCTCACACCAGGATATGGTTTGTACTCTCTTAAGAGCTTGGTGTGCCTTGCAGTCTATCCTGTAGCTCCTTCTTCATTGGTCCACGTCTCAGATCCATATAACAGCATACGCTTCACAGGCTTTAAAATATGCGTACAAATGCGTCCCAAATGCGGGTATAGGCATACCATCAGGAGGTTAGTGTGGACAATGGGCCAAGGAGTCAGACCCATAGGCAGTTACCTATCTAATGGGCAAGAAAATGAAGCTATTAATAACAACAACAAGTCACAGACCGTGTCGCCACGTGGACACCTGATGTGAACAACTTGGATTAAATATTTTTGTCAAACTTATAAAGAATTAAAATTTGGGTTGCAAATTCTGACAATGCTCAGTCTGTTTTATATGATTGACTAACAATCAATACCAGCAAATATCAAACTACATTTAACGCTTGCAATGAATTGTAATAAATGTTGTTATTCTAGTTGGGGGCCAGAATTATCCTCAAATCCATGCCTGCAGTGCATGGCATTCAAATCTTTGCTTGGTCCCATTAATGGTAAACAGAGGTGGGCAAACTCTTCATTCCTAAGGGAGGGCATTATGGAATGTCATCATAGTGTAGTAGAGAAATACCGAATTGTCTTCTGATGAGGACACTAAGAGGATCTGGAATTGGACCATAGATACACCACCGGGTAGGACGGATAATAAGCGTGAAAGAGGACAATTAGACCTACCGAAAATGCCACTCAAATATCATATCAGTGGTCAATTGAAATAGATGGGGAATAGAAGATGCTAAAATTGAAATGTGTTTTTTTTTTTTTTTTAATTTTGTATTTTCATCATTTTCTATACATTCATGTCATTTCATTGCTTCTTCATTTTCCAGCATGGCTTGCACCATTTGCAGACGAGCTCAACCATCTCTCCATACGAGACATGACTATCTAATATACTGACAAAATGGGTGGAGTTTTGCAGTGAGTGTCACAATGTCCATCAACGCCATTTGAAATCGCCCTACTACTTTGAATAATGTTGTAAATCTACTTACATTACACGAACATGTCATGTTGTGAAGACCACTATTGTTTTAAATCATGCAAAACACTAGGCCCTTAAGAAAAGCAGCAATTGATGCCAGAAAGAGAGAGACTACTTTAGTTTGGAAATACGAAGATTGTCCAAATGCCTAAAGGCAGATGCCATTGTGGTGGAATGATGATCATATGGAATACATGGAACATAATCTGGAGGTCAATGTTACAACCTGCAATAAGCAACCGAGTTTGGTCGAAATACCTACCACATTTTGCGGCATGTTCGGACTCTGCTATCTGGCTCATATATTTGCTGAAGTTTGTCAAAGAGATCATAAAGCATATGCAGGAAAAAGACCTTCATTAAGCATCAAATAAGGGGAATTGTAAATATAAAGAAATCATGTGCGTATATTATTATATTTACCATGAAGGGTGAAATTGATATGCACATTTGATATTTCACCCCTTCTTTATTACAGAATAGCTTGACACAGAAAGGATGCCAGGAACAATTAGAAGAATCCGAGTATGGGTGTGTGCAAGGAATGCTACTCTTTCTTTCCTTAAACCCCAATGCATGGCATAACGCCCAGAAGAAAATTGGTAAACAAGAAGGTTTTTGCAAGGATGAAAATACTTGATAATTTTCCTCACATGGTTAGACATACAGCAGCAATTGGAAAATATTGAACTTGTAGTAATGGACTCCTGAATTTGATTCAATGTATCAACTATTTTCTTCCTTTCTTACTTTTTAAAAGAATAAACATGAATAGATAATAGGAGGCCCATCCAAGTGAACACCATGGATTTAACAAAAAGTGATGATGTTTCAATGTGGTGGGAACCTGAAACGCGGAGCTTTATGCGGGAATTTCCGTTTGGTTCGTTGATGGTCGGCGGAGGTGTAACATTGTACGTCATTGATAGAAACCCAGGATCCCCTCACAGGGACAAGCCTTAAACTGAAGGACAAAGTGCTGAACATCAAATGTGGCAAACGAAATTCATTTTGCGCAACTCACATTTTGCGAGACGTGCTATTCCACGATTAAAGGTGTGGCGACGGCAGGCATCTCTTGAGCGAAGCCTATCAGCAGTGAATGAATACCTGGCACATGTGGAAAAGAAGTTGCGCATATACACTTTGGAAGGCATGGCTGAAAATCTTAAGCTTACTATCCCAAGCTTGTATGCTTGTTTTCAGAGAGAGAAGAGCGAGGAAAGAGAATCCGTTGATCAGTACCTGGTTACTTCTCAACTATAAATATTAAGCTTGACTCTCATATCTATCTCATTTTTACTCTGGAAGTATAACATACTCAATTTTTATTTCTTTCCCTACACATTAATGTTACATACATACATAAGCATCACATAAAAGACATATTGTATGAAATACATAAATTAATGATGATGTGGAGAGTACTGGGAAATAAGCCAAGAGGTCTGTCAAGTCCACGACTCTATTTTTCACAATGTTCAATTTGTTTCATAATTTGATATGAATACTTTTTTATAAGAAGATTTAAAAGAATGGGATATTTTTTGATTTTTTACATGAGTGGTATGTTGTTCCACGGTTTTTACAACCCCGAGGTAAAAATAGATTTTTCAACCAAATTCATTTTTAATTTTGGATTCAAAGCTGCCCGTGCTGCATTCTATGTTGCATATGTATGATTTTTAGCATTCATTGAAACATGTTGTTAAATGTGTTTTCGATCTGCGACTTTTTACAATTTGAACAACAATGTGGGGCCCAAAATTAAGATCAGAACAAACTACATTGTTAAGTTTGATTATAATTTGATAAAGAGAGACTTAGAAGCACTTCTATATTCACTATAACTGACTGCTCTTAATGCACGTTTTTGTAAAATGAGCATTTCTCCTTTTTAACATTGCATCACTTCCCCATGCAGTGATACCATAGATAGTGTTGGAGAGGAAGAGAGTGTTGTAGAATTTAGAAGTGCTGCTTCAGGGAGAAAATGTTTTACACTTTGTATAAAATAACCAATAGCACTAGAGCATTTTTTTTTTTCCTAACTCCTCAATATACTTTTCTCAGGTCAAATTTTTGGGCATAGGATACCAGAATCTAAAAGCCTTGACTTGATTACTTCGGTATCAT
>JAMKCH010023750.1:0-20232 GCA_023653785.1 Ophioderma brevispina
CTTCTGATCAACAATTTTGACCACTCTGGTAAAATTGAGGTTCTGGGACGAAGTTTACGATTGACCTTGGGCCTTTATTGAAAATGCTAATGCACATTAGAATTGCATTTTCTGGTGAACGATTTCCTGGCTTGAATGACCAAAAAAAAAAATGTGCAGACTACTTTCAATTTGTCAAATAAGACCTTTTCCTCTATAATGGTAAAATTCATATCTTGCAATGTAAAGGTGCTGTGTTCCGATTTATGTTAATTGGTGGTTCTCTACTTTATATGAAGCCTGGCACTTGCACATACACCCATCAAGGACCGTGGGAAACAACTTGCTGTTTTTGATGGTAGACGCGATAAATGCATTTTGCAAAGCCCTTTTAAACAAGTGCTAATAATTGATGGTTAACCACTAAACAGGAGTTTTTTTTTTGTTTATATCGTGGGGAAGAAATGGATTTGAGGCTCAAATTGAAGGACACAATGAGAAAAATAACGGCCTTTCATCTGATACAAAATCGAACTACTTCAGGTGGGTCTCAAAGACGATCGGAACACCACCTTTAATATAAACAATAACATAGTTTCATTTATAAATACGTGTCGAAATAGAAAGCCGAACATGACCCCAAACTATAGGCACCAGCTTTTAGAACCAAATTAATCAAGTTTTTAACATAACGGCTGATTACCTATTCCGGTGGCCGTAAAAATTCGATTCAGATTTTTTTTGGAGAAAGTTTACAGAGATGTGCTTAAATACAAAAAAACAAGGGGTCAGACGATAACCTAGCTTACTCAGACAAACTTAGGACAAACACAACTGTAATTTTTCTGAGTAATTCTGAAGGGTGATCTTCATACTCCTAAAGAACGCAAATGTTTCTAAGGGGTCCGATGTGTTCTCAGCGTCTTCCGACTAAAAATCTAACTTTTTAATGTTTTTACCTCTGCCCTCACAGTTCCCCTCTACAAATTACGTTTTTTTTTCTCTCATTCCATCTCTCTTGACCACCTTTTGCCTCTCCCTTTCTCCCCCTCGTCTCTCTTTGTCTCTCTTTTCTCTCTCTCTCTCCTCTTTCTCTCTCTCTCCTCTCTCGCCACCTAGTCTTTCTCTCACTCTCCTCTTTCTAACTTCCCCCCTCTTTCTCTCCCTCCCTCCCCTCCCTCCCTACCTACCTTCCCCTCTCCGTTCCATTCCCTCTCCTCCCTCCCCCTTCTCTCCCTCCTATCTCCCCCTCTCTCTCCGTCCCCCCTCTCTCTTTTTTCCCTCTCCCTCTCTTTCATATCTCTCCCCCTCTCTTACCTTTCTCAGCAGGGCCTCTCTCTATTAACCATTTTCTTCCAGTGGCATACCCACGGCGGGGATCGTAGCCAGGCGTACCGACGATCACGCGAATCATATGCGCGCAGTGACATGCATGACGATGCGTTCACGTCGCGGTCATGTGAGATTGCTGTGACGATCACATGGACTAACCACTGCAAAACATACCGGTCGTTGGCAACTCAGCAAGTGTTTAAAATACAATACCACGGCGCGCGTGAAAGCAAAGTCATGATTTGGCGCGGACTGGCGGTGCTACGCTGGAAAAAAGAGGAAAGAAATAAAATCCAAATCGATTGCGCTCCCATGCAAAGTTGCGTTTTAATAATAGAGATTACATTTAACGAATGTAGTTTCTTAGATTTTTAGCGAGGTTCGCGCGCAAATGTGCTAGGAATGGATCTTTCTAGAGCACAAGCTTTCTCCTCCCCCGTAAATGTATTGTAAAGCTGGTAAGGACCAGGTAATAAAAAATAGGTTGTGGTGAAGTTTTCAAAAATGGGTATGTGGTCCTTTTTAGAAGTTTTGCTACATGTTCATTTTATAAATTAGCAAATATTCAGGAGAGAAGAAAAGAATAGGGGTCTATGTCAACTATAAAATCTAAAATATGTTCGTTTTTCTATTTATTTATGTTGTGAGAATTTATACTTCTTTAAAGAAATAGTTAACAAACAGACAAATTGTCATTTGATAGATAACAAAAGTTTGCAAATATGAAAGTCTGCCGGGGACACATTGTTGCGTGTAGTGCGTGTAATTGATAGTTGCAATACAGGATAATGAGTTAGTAAGATGGCCGGCTAATTCGGCTATAGGATATAACCATCGAAGATTATAACATGGGCAGTTTTCCCGGTTGTTCGTACGCCGTGCCAACCTTTGTAACTTTTGTGTTACCGCTATTGAACTTGACTCCTCATACTTCTCTTTCAAGGAAAATGATTGACATATCGACAATCGATTTGCGGCACTTTCAGTGTCGCTGAAAGATAATTGGGATTATACTACAAAAACACGGGTACTTTGTGGCAATGTGCAACCTTTCTTTTTGTGTCGAATGGCAAAAGAACTCCCCTTTGTCGCTATAATTGGTAGATCCCCACCCCGCATTGTTTGCAATTGTCTAGTCTCTCGTCGCTGTTTATGGTCACTCATCTCTGTGTCCGAATTGTATAAGGCCTAATATCGCTCAATATTGGTTTGGTAATGGGCAAGCTCCCCTTTTGTATAGGCGTTAATAACATCCACTGTGTGACCATTTGTAAATCAAAAAATCAACCACTGTTTGTGACTTTGGAAATACCAATTTGGAATGAATAAATAAATGATTGATTCTAATCCATGCTATATACATACTTGACGAAACTGAAATCCTGAAATATCTTGTGTGCATTTCTCACATCCCCATGGAAGTGCAACAGTTCCGCATGCGAAAGTGCACTTCCGCATGCGGAAATGCACACGGACATTTGCACTTTCCGCATATACACGGAAGTGCAAATAGCCGCGTTCACTCCGCAACCATGCGGAAAGGCAAATGTCCGCTTGCACGCGGGCATTTGCACTTCGCATCCATGCGGATATTTGCAGTTCCGCAATGCGGAAGTGCAATAGGATCTTTGCACTCGCATCTTCTTCGCTGATATTTACAGTTTCCACATGCGGCAGTGCACGCGGACATTTTGCACTTCCGCATCGGAGGGCAAGCGGAATTTGCAGGACCGCATGCGGAAGTGCAAAGAAATCGGTCCAAAAAAATAGTTCGAATACAACCTCCCTGGACAACCCTAGGGTTGCTGGTAACCGAAACTAGATTGCAGTGCGCTTTGTTAGTTGTTTATGCACATTTGTGGCTTGTTTTTTAGGTTTATCGCTGTCTCCAGCATGCACTTTCACACACACAGTCCAAGATTGTTTGAATCATTTTAAACAGTCTTGCCCGAGTATCACACAGATTAAAAAATATATAATAAACTGACATCCTGAACCAACGGACCATACACCTCTAGGTGTTTAGATATTGGGTGACTCCCTTATGGTCCAATTTTTCATATGAATTTCTTTCTCTATTAAGCATATCTAAAACATCTGATTACAAAGTTGAATATGTCCAGCAGTTAAAATAACAAATTCCCGCCCATATTCTATCGTATAGACTGTAAATAAATAATGTGGCGGTCGACAACATTTGCAGTTTGGAGATGTTTGTGTTCATACCATTGAAGGAACCTTTCCTGGGCCTGAGCTAATTATAATTAGCTATTATTTAGTAAGTTTTGAAGTTTTCTTGCTTCAGATCCTAAAACTTAAATTTCCCAATTTTGATGGCGTGAAGTGGGTCATGTTTTGATGTTGTTGTCGGGGTTGTCCGTCTCTACGGTGGTTGCGGGGCAACCCACCCTGGAAACTAATAATATACAGATTGCAGGTAGAACCCAGGAAACGAACTCAAAAGGTAAACTTTTTTAATTTGTTGACCATTTTTATTTAGAGTTTAGGATCCAATGGCAATGAAAAAAATTCAGAAGACCTGATGAAAGCACCCTTCCTAAACTCACTATCCACAAAATTTAAAAAACATTTAGGGATTTTTAGATTTCTGCAAAAAAAAAACCAGTAAAACCATCACGAGTTTTGTGTCAATTCCTGCCTCAGAAAGTTTGTGTTTACATCCCTGCCAGAATTTAGAGTATGTATGTTTCAGGGTTCTGAACTTCCGGAAGAACCTATTTCTTCCGAGAATGGAAGAAACTGGAAAAAATGGGTTTCCTTCCGAAGAAACGGGAAGAGAATTGGAAGAAACTGGAAAAATAAAGAAATGTATTATGAACACAAACTAAATTCACCATATCAGTCTGCCTTTGTCAGCTTCAAATCAATCAAGGCTACTTTAGTTACGTTACAATCCATCTGTTTTTTTTTTTCAAATTAATTTTCAAGTTTATAGCATGTTAGTATACTTGCAAGTCTATAGTAAAATTTGTTGACAATTGTGTTTTGACTTGCTATCAAATATACAGATGAAATTGGTAACCCATTTTTTCCAAGTCTCTCCATGGGCACATTTATAAGTTGTAATTGTAGATTGCCAAACACTGAAAAGCTGTTAAAATCTGTATGCCAATTTGTTAATTTTAAAACACAAATCAATAAAGTAGGAACCATTAGTGTTTTCTTTGTTATGCTTTAGTGGGAGAAACCTGTAGACTATAACATATTTTGTTTAAGAAATTGAAGATGTTCCAAGTCTTTACAAGAGTCTTTTTGCTTGTCCTTGCTGGTGTGAAAAACGTGAGAATCACATTTCTTTCAGTATTTTTTGTATATTTAGGCTCTTGGGTGAATAAATGTGAGTTTAATTGCAATTACATGGGGTAGGTAAGTGGGGTCCCTGAAGGTTATTTTAAATTAATTTCACTATATTTTCATTCCCTGTATGATATAAAAACAAAGTGGAAGTCATGTGCTTTAAAATAGAACTTTTTAAAAATGACTTTTTTAGTTTCTTCCTTCCGCTTTCAGTGGAAATGAACTGAAGAAACCCTGTTTCTTCCAAGTGAAAAAGCTCAGGGAAAATCTTTGGTTTTTTTTCCGCTGTGGAAGAAACTGGCGAACCCTGGTATGTTTTGTGACACAATTCAAAAGCATTCAAGACCGGGATTCCGACATTTTACTTCAGGTCTTGTAGTAAGATATGACATTGTGGGAAAAGTGGGGAATCTAGGAAATTTACCATGGAGGGACTTTTTACTTTTAAGACATGGAATATACATAAAAATGTGGGAAATCTAGATGGGAAATTTACTATCTTCCTGGGAAATATGCATTTTTTTCCCTGCCCTGGATAGACTACAATGAAAGGAGGATAAGCCGGTATTAGCAACTACAGTGGCGTACCGACCGGGGGAAGGGGGGGCAAGTTGCCCCCTCTGGCTCGAAAAGCGGGACGATATTGGCTAAATGTTGCATTTTTTTCCTCTTTTTCAGGGGAATTTCAACCAATTTCAGCCCAAAGTTGGGCAAATTAAAGTAAATTGGCCAATTTTTGCGCGCTAACGGCGCATTTGTGTCATATTCAAGATTTTATTGGAGCAAATCACCGGGACCGATTTTAACTAATTTTGCCCCCCCTCTTGCGGGACGACTTGAAAATTTCCCCCTCGGGATCGACTGCCTCGGTACGCCCCTGAGCACATATCCATATCAATTAGTCGTGAGCTGAGAAAATTACTTTCCTCCTTTCTCCTTTTCAGTAAGGACCATTTCTTATAATGATATTGTTTATGCAAAAAAACATTCACGAAAACTCTTACATCAATACAAGACGATAATTGAGCTAAACCAGTTAAGAAACACACAAAATACCAGCTTGTGTATAATCAGTGTATGGAATAATATGTTTCTTACTCTTAATTATCCTAGAGAAGTTTTGTAAGGCATGGGCTAGCATAACCCTAGATAATAGGGTATCCATACCAGCTATGACGGGTGCCAGATGAAGTAAAAGCTTCACATGGCTAGATTACGTTCTATTCACGTCCATGCGGTTTGTGTCCAGCTGCTACAGGTCTCCTACCATCATTAGCCGGAGGCGGCAAAAATCACTGCAATAGGTGTCATTTGTATTTTTCCCATTCCCCTTTTCTCCTTAGTCTATACCGGCTTGTTATTTGTTTTATATATTAGTATATAACAGAAGGGTATTTTGAGTGTTGGTCAAGGTATTTATTATTATTTTTTATTTAGACGGTATAAAAACCCAGAATACAGCAAGTGCTGAGACATCTGGTTAACAATTGCACCAAATACATAAAAATACAAATACAATATGGCAACAAGAGCAACCCTAAAATATCCCAGCATTTAGCCTGTCCACCAGAGCTGGAATTGGAGATTTTCTATACCTGCTAGTTCTATCTCGGGAGATCAAGTTGGTTTGACACCTACCTTTCGTAGGTTCGGCCCTGTCCTGCAATTTTTTTTTTTTGTAGCCAGGAGCATATTGTTGTGAGTTCAATGTCTGAAGACTATGGCCGAAGCCTAGGAGTAAATCCTTCCATCTTTCAACCAGCGAGCGAGCTCAAGTTGCTTCAAAGCCTTTGCATAGGATCCATATTGTTTCCCAAAAATTATGCAGCAAGGCATGTTTCTGAACAAGCTCCATTTGGTCACTTTGATTGTTTGGATAGGACTACTGTACCACAAAGGGTAAGCATATTCCAGTCACAGGCGCACATACAACATTTGGTAAACCGCACAGATCCCTCGCTGAGGCTGGGAAGCGTTTCAAACATGCAACATATACATTCTTTGGGAAGCTTTTGAGATCACGGTTCTACTTGAACAATTCCCAACTAAAGGTCATTTTGAAGTGTCACCACCCAGTAGTTTCCGGTTGGTCCTCTCGTTCATTGGTTCAATCACGTTACGAGTGCCTAATTATCAAAATTGGGTTCCTCCTTTCCTCTTTATGGGGTACAGATATGCATTATATGGCATTTCCTTCTCCACTTGGGACCTATCATTTTCAATGCACCACGCACACCAAGTTTGTCCCAGATCAGTTTGAACTGTGAGTATTATAATAGAATTTCGTACCGAAACTTCTCCAAGGGTCCAAGTCCCGTCCATACTTCCAACGCAAGGAGGCATCCATGACCCAGTCATTCGCCACCGCAGAACAAATAATTGGGTCAAAATTAGTGCCTTGAGGCACAACCCCTCCCCACCTAAAAGGGATGAAGACCTTCCTGGATCGTTACCGTTTGGGTACGGTTACAAAGAAAATCATAACAGATAACAGGCATAATGTTCCCGAACGTACCCAATATTATCACTAACTTGTTTATTTGCACATTATGGTTGATCCTGTCGAAAGCCTTAATGAAATCAATTCAAAGGGTATATATGACCAGTTGGTTCGATTTCCTCCCCTAAGGACTGTGTCGACAAGATTCAACCAAATAATGTGTGAAGAACTATTTGGCTGTTCACATATGTTTTCATGCGATATCATGTACTGAGCCAATCAGAGGTACTCACATCCAAAGGGGTATTCAAGCGGTTAATGGTATATAGGGCATGGGTGGATGAACTTAGGGTGCATCAAATTGCCCTCGTCATACCAAGGTCAAAGGTCATGTTAGGTCAGTTGGAACGATATGCGGAAAATGAAAAATTGACCTAAATTGAAAAGTTTAAGTCAATTGGAACCAAACTTGAGTCCATAGGTGCACATTGTCTCCCTCATTTGTTGATGAGGTTCACAGGTTCCCATGCTACGGTACAAAGGTCATTGGAGGCCTATAGTACAAACCGCAAAGGCGGCGACACATGTGGGTCCTGAGGACCATATTTTTGTATACATGGGCACTGGATGTTGCCGTTTCTAATGCTACGTAAAACATCACCTCTCGGAGGCCACATTTGGAGTGCACCATATATTGAGTCATAAGAATTTGATGTGATGATTTTGCTTGCTTTCAGGTTTTTGATGGCTGATCGTTCCATGTACAGTTTCCCATTGAAATCTCTGGTCCGGGCCTCCTATCTATCGCTATCACATAATTAAGTCATAAGAATTAATGTGATCATTCTGCTTGCTTTTCAGACTTTTTGATGGCTGAGCGTTCCATGTACAAAACATATTCCCATTGATTCTCCTGTCAGGGCCTCCTATCTATCTGCTATCACCATATATAAGTCATAAGAATTAACGTGATGCCGTCTGCTTGCTTTCAGGTTTTTGATGGCTGATCGGTCCATGTACAGTTTCCCATTGAATTCTCTTCATGGCCCTCCATCTATCTGCTATCACCATATCTTAAAGTCATAAAATGTAATGTGATGCATTCCTGCGTGCTTTCAGATTTTTGATGGCTGAGCGTTCCATGTACAGTATTCCCATTGCAATCTCTGTCCTGGCCTCCTATCTTCTGTATCAACCATATATTACGTCATAGAAGTAATGTGATGCATTGTCTGCTTGTTTCAGATTTGATGCTGAGCGTTCCATGGTACTAGTATTACCATTGAATTCTCCTGTCATGGCTCCTATCTATTCTGCTATCACCATATATTAAGTCATAAGAATTAACGTGATGCCTTTCTGCTTGCTTTCAGGTTTGATGGCTGATCGTTCTATGTACAGTATTCCCATTGCAATTTCTGTCATGGCTCCTATCTTTTCTGCTATCACCATATATAAGTCATAGAATTAATTGTGATGCATTCTGCTTGCTTCAGATTTTTGTGGCTGAGCGTTCATGTACGTATTCCCATTGCCAATTCGCTGCCTGGCCTCCATCTATCTGCTATCACCATATATTAAGTCATAAGAATTAACGTGATGCCTTCAGCTTGCTTTCAGGTTTTTGATGGCTGATCGTCCAGGACAGTATTCCCATTGAATTCTCTGTCATGCCTGGCCTCGACTATCTATCTGACTATCAACCATATATTAGTCTCAGAATTAGACGTGATGCATTCTGCTTGCTTTCAGATTTTCTGATGGCTTAGCGTTCCATGTACGTTCCCATTGCCATCTCTGTCTGGCCTCCTATTATCTTCTATCACCTATTGGGAAGACCAAGAGCAGGTGTTTATTTATGGCATCAATACTGGATGATCATCTGGTGTTACTTTCCATCGCCTTTTCCACTAACTGCTCTCCTGTAAATGTTCCGATGTTCCTGGTCTTGGAGGTTACCCATGCTTAGAGGTACCAGTGTGTGTAGGATACAGCTGTTGCCTGTGCAATGTTTTTTTTTAATTTTTTAGGTTTTTTCTTTTTTTAAAAATTGTTATATATTTACAAAATTAGTGGCAAGTACTAATATGAACCGTATACAAGTTTAAAAGCTATAATGTTTTAAGGGGCATTTCGTGATCCACAAGCCTCATCCTGGCCCCCCAACTGACTTAAAAAAATTTTTGAGAGATTTTACTATCTGAACCATTTGCATAAGTAACGCATTGTGCCTAATCTTACGTGCAATTCCAATCTATGCTCCAAGAAATTCGTAAATTCTTGTATTTTTCTTTCTGTCCATAAACGGACACCAAAATACAACACAGTGGCCTATGGGCCATCAAAACGCACCGATCCGAATCAACTGAAACTTTGGAATAACCTTTTCTCATTGCATATCTAGTGAACACAGATGAGGAGCCAGGATCCATTAAGTACCCCTTTAACTAATGCTCAAAAATGCTTAAAGGGGGGTGGTCCCGATTTTATTATAGACTAACGAGATTCTCAAAAAGATGCGTAATTAACCCTAACGGCGGCCGAGAATGCAATGAGAGCCAACAAAACGTGGTACCGGTCGGAAAATGTTTCCTCGTTTCATCTCGGCCGTCAACAACTATTTTTTTGTCGCGGCAATGACTCTCATTGGCCCTCATTGCATCTGGGCCGTCGTAACGGATGACGCTATGTTCCTCGTGCATCTGGGCCCCGTCTTTACGGAAAATGACGCTTGTTTTCCTACCTCGTTGCATCTGGCCTCTTCCCCGGAAAATGACGCGATGTTCCTCGGTGGATCTGGGGGACGTCAATACGGTGAAAATGACGCGATGCTTTTTCCAACATCACTGCTTTCTGACGGTTGCCCGCTGAAGGCGCAATGCTTTTCATCAGGCGGGTGACACCTTGTACAAATGCCCATAGACCCCCCCCCATTTCGATTTCGATCGGTGATAGCGCCACCATTTTCGATAAGGGGCTACTTTAAAATTGGGCATTAAACGAATCATTCATGTACGTAAACCGGAGGGACTGACGTAGCGATAATGCGCCAAGCACGACTATGAGGGTAGAGTAAAGAACGCCACTAACAAACTGGGAACTATATGCTACAAATTTCATGCAAATCAGTGTGAGGTAGCTCCATTATTATTTATTTATTTATTTATTATGTATTTATTTATTTATTTATTATCCTGTTCTCATTTGCATTCGCACGCGATGTTCCTCGTGGGATCTGGGACGTCTTCCGGAAAATGCGCGATGTTCCTCGTGGTGGGCCGTCTTCCGGGAAAATGACGCGATGTTTTTAGTGCATCTGGGCCGTCTTCGGGAAAAATGACGCACGTTTGTCGTTGCATCTGGGCCGTTCATTGACTTTACGCTACTTATTCCGTGTGCCGGGAAAAACGGCCCGAGATGCAAAGAAACGCAAAATTTGGCTCTCGTTGCATCGGGCCGTTAAAAAAATAAAATAGATTGCCCCTTGTTGCATTTGGGCAGTCGGCCGGCAAACCGACCCGGTCCGGGTAGGGTTAAGGAAGTACAGGCATGTTTTAGTAGAGCGTTTCAAACAACTTTTACTAGATGATGTTTTGTGCTGATTACGAAAATGGGGGTGGCTTTGCCTGAATTCGAGTGCAACGGGGGTCAAAATGTAAAAAAATCAAAATGACCGCCAAATGCAAACATATTTCATATTTATGTTTGTAATTACTGCATTTCTACTTTTAAAAGTTCTCCGACTTACTTCTATATACCCTCCTTTGGAAGCTGTGAGTATTTTCAATAACTTACCAGCATAAGTTCTTTCTTCATGAGCGAAATTGGAGAAAATCAAATGGCCGCCAAAAAAACGACTAATAAATGAAAAAAATATATACTTCCAAATGTGGGCGAGAGATAATTTTTTTATTCAAAATTATTTATAAAGAAAGGACAGGTACATAGAGTACTGTATCAGTGAAAGGAAGACTACTTGAGGCGATTTAACATCTAAATGCCATGACATTCTATATCTCCAGGTGTCTTAGAATAAGATAAGTGGCCCATGGCCTACTATTGATATGCTTTTTAATTTTGTGTGTATAGGCACTTTGTAGCCCTAGAGAGGTCATTTTTTATGTATGCAAAATATAAATTGTAGACTAGACTGTCTGGACCTTTTGAAATGAATGCAAGATATTGGAAAGGCTAACAGCGTATCTTCACAATATATTTCCGTAAGAAGTGAAGGGAATCGTCGACGAGTCAAATGAATAAAATGATAGTTACCTTTCCCATTATTATTATTGTCCCAAACTGATCATATAGAGTTCAATCAGCTTGTTCTTACAACACCACTTCCAAAAAATGAGATGGCATGCCTAAATTTCAGTAAATCAGACGTCAGATATATTTGGTCTTCCCTTTCGATTAAACGACCAATGCAAAATGAGTAATAGTTAACGCTAGTGACTCGAAGATGCCGTAGACCTATATATAGAAAGACCGCATAGAGCAGGAGCATGGAACCAACAAACGTCATCGTTTCCCCCCCCCCCACTATCGAAAAGGCTGCCACCTATGGACCCTCTATATAATCCGAAGGTACAGTATAGTATATCAATTGTGGTGTCACTTTTCAATAAGGGTCAATTAATGTTACACAAGGTCAAACTTTAAAATGCTCCAATCCTGTTGAAATGTATACCATATTGTCCGTCTAGTCCTAAGGATTCCCAACATGTATAGTTTGTACCACTAGCCCATCTATGATGGTTTTGGAGGGGCGATCACTACTACCAAACTACCGAAGGTGTTAACTGTTAAACCTTATCTTATAGGGGGGGGGGGGGGTAAAAAACTCCCTTAAATAAGGCCCCTGTAATATCAGCTCCTCTTCTAAATAAACTCAAATGTTAGTGTGTCACATATGTGTGCATGATACAAGGTTTAAAGTATGTGCAAATTTAATACGAATGAAGGGCATGCAAAAATATTTCTATCGGTCAATATAGGCAACCAAATTAATTCAGTTTAAAAAATGTTCTCAACTTAATTGGTCAACTAATAACAAAAATGAACCCTATATCCATACCATTACAGGCATATGAACATTTTGAGAATAATTAGTGCCATAATTTATGAAACAAATTGTAAAGCAATAGTATCATTTTTGAATGATACCACTAATTGACTAACTTAAATGCACGAAAGCCCTTGTTAATGTCTAGTCATTTATTTTTAGTAGGCCTTAAAAGTATACGGGAGGATCTCAAGTGGAAACGAAAAAAATCAGTATTTGAAACATTACATGGTCGAAGCAAGAAACTCATATTTTGGCAAAGCGGTTAGAAAAACTCTTTCAAATCTCACACTTCTATATGCTGGGAACTAACTACATATCAAAAAGGTCATTGCACAGATAGTTTTCTTTGGGGTTCAAACTGTAGAAATTAAAAGTTAAAAGAGAAACAATATGGGTATTGGATATGATGGTTGGAATATACCTAATTTGGAATATAAAATTTGTGCTCTTCACATAAAATGATATCTGGCATATCGAACAGTGGTGTACTATTGAAAGAATCGTAGCTCATTGGTTTGATCCTTATGGAAACTTGCATTTCTTTCTTGAACTACCTTGTAAATCTGAAAATGTGATAGACATTATCAGTGGTCAATACTATTTTTTATCATGTCTATTAAACTAATACATAAAGTATCAATGTAAACTGTGGCTAAAGATGACATGTGAAGGAATGATAAATATGCTGGACCAGTATGGACAACCCGAAAGGGCTTATGGTTATTGCTTGCCCTGTAAACCATAAAAGTAATATATACTCTATATTACAATAAGACACAAATAAGGGATTGATAAATATATTCATAGGTAAATAGTATAACAAGACAAAAAACAAACAAAAAAAAACATATCTAATGCTAAACCAAAGAGACTTAACGGGAATACCACGATACGGGGAATTGGCAAAGAAGATTTTTCAACATGTATTGCTGAGCGGAGGGAAGACTATGCATATTGAGGAATCATCAATAAATGAAATTGACATGGATGCATTCTACTATACATTGTAGAGATAATTCCAATGCTTTGCGTTATAAGCATGTGTTTGGATATGTAATATACCTATCATGGATTATGTAGTTAGCACCATTTATGGTTCATATAAATTATTCTAAATAATGGAGATCAGCGGGGGGCGGGGGGGGGAAAAAAGAAGGGGGGGGGGGGGTAGAATTCCACCCAAAATAGGGTAAATACTCATCATCATCTAGCCATGACTAAAGCCTCTGATTTTTTATTTTCTACCAGTAATTTTAAAAATGCTGAATAGAATTGTAACGTGATTCCGATATTCCATTAATCATTTCAAACATCTGCACAAATGTAAGCTAAAAAACAACTGATCCATTACCTGGAAGGGGGGGGGGTTAATAGGTAGGTAATCAAATTGAGGGGGGTTGATTGAGTGAAATCTGTATCTAATCAGTGTGTAAGTTTTGATAGGATTAAAGTAACTCGATATCAATTGTTTTAGTTATTAGTACTATAATAAGAATATTTTCCGTCTCATATTATTGAACTTACGTTGCCCACAGTATTAGAGTAACGACCGGGGGTGGGGGGCTTCTGCCACCGAGATCTTGACCGGGGGGAAAGAGCTGCTAAAAAACATGGTCGTGAGACTCATTTGTTCCTATTTTGGGAATTTTAGAAAGAAATGGTTTGCCCTATTTTTCAAGTGGTATAGTAACCCGGAACCCCACCCTGAACTCATTCATACTGCACTTTTGGCCTTGTCTAATGACCCCTCAAAGTTGTCTCCTTGGGGGACCTTGGTCACCAACGTTAGGCCAAAAATACCAGAACAAGACAATAACAGAACAATCAAAAGCAAACAAAAGAACTCGGTTCAACTTGATTCTTGGAGATTTTGGCCCAAATCCTGTCCAGGAGCATATATTTTCAACGCGTCTCAGAGGGGCCGTATTGCATATTATGTGTGCGCTTTATTAGTAATTTTATATTGAAGTATATTACAACAAAGAACGACGTCCTGCCTGCTCGTGCGTGGGCGTTGTGGTCTGTGGCGCTGTCTTGTTTATCTTATAAGGTCGTGGGTTCGAATCCCACTCAAGGAAACAAAGTTTTAGTTATGATGTTATTTGTATTTTAGGTTGGAGATTGGAATCATACAAACATCAGAGTTGTGGATGAAGTAGAAAAATATGAATAGCTGCTTCATATGAGATCATAGACTGGTAATGGTCCTGGAGCATGTTTAGGGCCACAATTACGACGTGCGTTCAACTTGCGAGGGTGTACATTTCCACTATGATCAAGAAGTAAACATATGGGGAATTGACTTGGTACTTTTGGACCACTGCATAGAAGGCTTAAAAACTATTCATGATACCAAAGTTTGCAATCATGAAGGTTTGGCCCAGGTTATCCCCCCCCCCCCCCCCCCCCCCCCAGCAGTTAGGCCAGGGTGTTTAAAATACTGGTTAATAAAGTAAAGCATATGCCTACTTAAGCAATATGCTAAAGTTATAACTGGAGATCCTTCAGTAGGGGGGTTCTTAGTGGAAAAGGAGGTACGGGAATGTGCTGTATATTTTCAGCCGTTTTGGTATAATAAACATGAAATGTGAAAAATTGTGCTGCCAGATGGTCTCTCCCCCAAAATACAATTTAACAGTTAGCTATCTCCACCTTTTGGATTCGCCCCCAAAACTCCAAGAAAAGCAGGGAAAGGATGGAGCCAAACTTTCATTTTGGTAATCTTTGGTCCAGGTAGGGTAGTGGTTCAAACACCGGCCGCACATCCCTTACCCAAACCAAAGTGACAATCCCCCAGGGATTTTCAGAGATCATTTTCAATTAATTATGAAGGGTTCATATTATATGTACCACTCAAAGGAATGTTTCATTCCTGGTTTATATCCCTCTTTCTATGGTAAACTTTACCCTCGTCTTAACAAGGGGGTGGTTCTTTACGAACTGTCTCTGGCGCGCATTAAATGCCAAAAGCTTTTGTAAAAAACTTCTGGGTACTCTTTTCGGTCATTTAAGCAACACATAAATGTGAAGGTACTATAGGGAGTAGGGTATGCCATCAAGTCGAAGGGTATAGAGGGGTGGTTGCCATCCACAATATTTATGCGTACACTGTAATGAGTGTTCAGAGATAAGATGGACAAAAACATGTTTTGATCAGGTTTAAAATCCTAAAACATGTTTTTGTCCATACTCTATACTAAACACTTCATTTACAGGGTACATTTTTAAGAAATGGTATGGCACGTGGCTCTAAACCTCCATTTTTTTGTAATAGAACTAGTCCATGCAATTGGTTTCGAGCTGAAAACCGCATTAAAATCGAATATTCCTGTATTACCTTTTTAGTTGCAAATGGAATTTTCGCCTATTTTCTGTGGAAATGCAATTTTTGCTGATTTGTGCGACTTTATGACGTCATTGTTACGCCATACTAGGTATGTTGGTACTTGTTTTGGTAGCCATGGAAAGAATACTATACCTATGCACTGGGTTATAAGCATCGATGCGTTATAGAATTCCCGAGGGGGGCGGAGGGGGTGGTACCCCCCCAAAAAAAAGGGTACAATGTAAAAGGCTTGGTAAGGCGAGGGTTCAAGTTTAACTAAAACACACCCATAGAGGATTGCGCTGTAGGGGTATAAAGTTACTTAACTAATTAATTTCTCAGCTATAAAAGCGTTACGCCGCAGGCCTATTTTACCTTCTTCAACTGAGAAAAGATGCACCTCAGGGGCCGTTCCTCAACTCGGCGTAACCCTACGTGTATACTAACTCATGCGATGCCCTAAATAACAGACCTTTTCATACAGTTACACAGGTTTTGGACCAATTGGTCAACTCAGGCATGACATAGTAAGCATGTAGATTTACGACTCAGTTTCAGGAACGAACCCAGGCCGATAAATTTACGAACTAACCATTTAGTAGCCTAAGATGATTGATGCCCACGTCTACAGATTACGAACTATCATTCTTAGGTAAGAGGATAATTAACACTGCAGGCAGTAGTACTGAACTCACCATTTCTTAGCAAGAGGGTTGCCGCGCAGGTCATAAATTGACCGTTTTTTTAAACTTATTTCTTAGGTAGAAGATTGAGCAGTCCTATATATTTACTGAATTAATCATTTCTTTAAGAAGGTTCTCCGAAGGCCTATAAATTTACAGAAATTATTATTGATGCGAACTATAAATAAATTAACGTCGTAGGCCTATAAATTTATTGAAACCACATTATTAGATAAGAGGTTGACGCCTGGCAGGCGCTAATTACTGAATGAATCATTTCTTAGCCAAGGGGTTGCCCCAGTAGGTCAATCAATATTTCTTATTTAGGGTCATTTCATGGCTGGTTGCGCAGCAGTCATATAAATTTAGTGAATAGTACAAACAAAATAGAAGGCCCTGAAAGAAGGCAGGGCGTGAAAAATGAGGGGACATTGTGGCGGTAAATATTCTTTAGATAAGATTGCACCGGAAGGTCTAGAAATTGACTTAATAAATCATTTTATTAAATAAGATCTCACCGCAGGCGTATGAATTTATGATGGCCTATACACTTTCCTGAAACTAATCATTTCCTGGCTAAGAGGATTGCAAATGCACAGGCCCATATATTTATTGCACTATAAGCCCCTGAAGAGGGTAGGACTTAAAGAATAAGGGAAATGGTGGAGTAAATCATTTCTTATATAGAAAACTGCGCCTCAGGCCTATAAATTTGGGCGACAGGCTATACCATAAAGTCACCCCATCGCCTGGGGGTTAGGAGAAAGTCCAGTTATCATTCTAACCCGTACCCAGTGGCGCAACCAGGCATTTGCAAAGGGGGGGCAAGAAAGGTGGCTGAAGGCTATTGGGGGGGGGGGGCTAATTTTGCATCCTTATCCATAGACACGGTCGCTTCATGGGGGGGGTGCTGGCGGGGTGGCAAGGGTCTGAGCAGAGGGCGCCCCCGGTTAAACCAATGCCCTTACCGTAAGATATTAAAAATTAGAGTTAAACTAAATGGGTTGACAACCGTGGACCGTCATCGCTTGTCACGATGTCCGCAGATGTATAGCTAAAATATCAGGGTTTATTCCCTCCAACCTCCCCCACCCCCACCACACACACACACACACACACTGTACACACACACCATGCACACACATCCACACACCCACAAATCACAATAATTTCTGATCACTAGTGCAACCACTGTTTCTGACAGCCCAATCTCAAAACAGCATTGGGGTGGGGGTAAGATTTGGGGGGGGGGGGCGGAAAAGAAAGGCTATTTATCAACTTTATAGAAAGTTTTCGGTGTCAAGATTGTGGTCAAAATATATTAGTGGGAGCAACTCCCAGATTTGTGATAAAATGTATCAACGATGGCATGTTATTCACAATTTTCATACTGAAAATAGGGGGTTAAACTTTGACCCCCCCATAACTTAATTGTACAAGTTTTTAATGTTGCATCATGCATTTCCTGACTCCTGGGACCTATAGCTACAATTTGATATATGAAACCTTGCTTCAAATAGGTCACACCATCGAGAAAAATTGGGCCTCTACTGCAGCATAAAGTGTTGTTAAAATTTTGGATTGTGTGTTCAGTCTGTAAGTAACTCCCGACAGTTATGTGGTTTAGTCTATTTTGGTGTTAATGGTGAGATCGATGAAAAGTGAATCAAAGTCTGGTCCTGGTGTTGTGTCGATGATTTTGTATGAGAGGTGATTTTTATGTAAAGACAAACTCCCCTTCCTCTGCCAGTGAGGTCCTGGAAGTACGCTGTGACCATTAACGGAGGTGCGTGACTTGGTGGGTGTAGGAAGCCCATGTGTTTCGAAAAATGCTAAGACAGTGAAAGAATGGTTGAGGTGATAAAGGTAGTTAGTGATTTCTTCATATGATTTTGTGATACTACGACAGTTGAAATGATAATATGGAAAGATGAGTCATTTAATTGATGGTCGTTTTCATAGTGTGTCGTCAGTGTGATAGGCGGGAGTCAGAACCAGAATTATTTGTGGTGATGAAGGATGGTGGTCACATGTTTGAGATGATAGGGGGTCTGTACGTAACGGGTTGATGCAAAGGGAATTAAGTTTGATGATGTTCATTAGTGTTGGTGAAAAATTCATTGTGATGCGCGAAAGTCTTAGTCGTGAAGCTGGTGGTTAAATGGCATTTCGTGCATTGCGGGCACGCGCATACTAAAAAGGATAAACCAAAGGAAAAAGCGAAAGGGGTATGAGGGGAGAGCGAGAATAAGAGAGAGAGAGGGGGGGGAGGGGGGAGAGAGAGAGGAGTGAGTGAGTAAGAGAGAGAGCGAGAGAGAGAGGAAGGGGACCTTGCGAGATGGGATGGATGAAGTAGGTTGAAAAAGGAAGAAAGTGATGAATGAGAGCAAATGAGAACAAACGGGTAAAAAAAAGTGAGACGAATACCTGTAGACAAGATGGGTTGACAAGTCAGACAAGACGAAAGCACTAAAAACAGAGTAAAAAAAGACAAGGGGCTAAAAAAATACCCAATTACTAAGGATTATCTATACAAAACTTAAGTACAGCAGTTGTACATAAAATTGGGTACTTAAATAACTTTTTACGAAAAAAACACGAAGTTAATTAAGATATAAATTGATACTGTGAAGTGAGTAAGACGGAGACGATATGGTTGCCTCAACAAAAATCTCAGGAGGTTTTAGAGTAGTTGAGTAGTAATGAGCGGTAACAGTTTCACCGAAAGTCATCATTCAGTATAGAATAAATTTAGAATTAAATACTGATGATAGCTTAAGGTGATACCTCATTTGCCTTCCTCCGTGCAATGACGTCAGTGCGAGATTTGATGTAGGCACCAGCTACACCGCACGCAAGCGGGCTTAAAACGAAGGCGTTTATACACAGCGCGCACCAAAGACGGCATACTTGACACGGAGTAAAAGCTGGCGTCAAGGTTGTGAGATCATTGCACGGAGTTAGATAAATGGGCTATAGCAAGTTAAAAGATAAGATTAAAGCAATGTAAACCATTAAATATATAACATAAAAGGCCAATAGGTGTACTGACTTTATTCACTATTAAGTGGAAAAAACATAACAAAGGAGAACAGGCAAAAGATATGATACATAATAGGAAGCCGCCCAAATAGTATAAAAATAAACAAAAAAACCTGAATTAAGTGGCCAAGTTGAAACTGGTATAAAGGCACGAGCGAGCAAAATAAACGGTGAATTAAAGAAAGTCAGTACACTAATACAGCCAAAATCATGCCACAAAAAATAAATGTATAAGCAGAAGGCACAAAATAAGTACCCCCCCACCAGGCAAGGCATACGGGAAATTATAGTGATATACACTGTAAGATATTGAGATAACTGATACATAAGGCCAAAGTAAATATGGTTATGAGTATTGGATATGATGATAAAAAAAAATATCTGGACACTGCAGAAATAACACAGGGGATGGTGGTTATTGCAGGTGACTACGTGCATTATGGGTACTAAGAAAAAAAAGCAAGGGCCATGTGATATACCGCCGAAGGTACGATCGCGCCATGAAAGGAAGGGGTAACATAACGCGTTGCCTAGTACAGCAGAATAGTAGAGCAATCCCGACATTTTGCAACAAGTAAGACAATTATACACCATTTCCCTTCCTCATGTGCAGTGACGTCAGCGCGAGATTGAAGGTCGACACCAGTACACAGCGCCACGCTGAGCTTAAAACGAAGGCGTTTATTACACGCGCGCACAAAGAAGGCATATATGGAAACGTGCGTAAAAAAGCTGCGTCAAGGTTGTGATGTCACTGCACGGAGTTAGATAAATGGACTATAGCAAGTTAACATAACAATTAAAGCAATATAAACCATGAATATAACAAAAAAGGCCGAATAGTGTAATGACTTAATTCAATATTAACCTAACCCGGACCGGGTCGTTTGCCGGCCGCGGCCCAAATGCAACGAAAGGCAATCCTTTTTTTTTAACGGGCCCAGATGCAACGAGAGCCAAGCGTTTCATTTATGCTTCTCAGGCCGTTTTTCCGGCCACAGGAATAACTAGCGTAAAGTCAATAACGGACCCAGATGCAACGAAC
>JAMKCH010023751.1:0-65123 GCA_023653785.1 Ophioderma brevispina
TCATTTTATTTTCTGGATTATTTGATTTATTATTTTTTTATTTACTGGGCAATCCAAAAATGACTCAAATCTGCTCAAAACAACAATGAAATAATCTGTCAAGTATGATTTGTAAGCAAACTAAATTTTTCAGAATACGAAACAGGTTGCCTGTCATTTCTTATGTTGTTCTTTATTTGAAATGTCTGCATTTCCCTTCAAATTTCCAAATAGTCCTCCAATTTTGAGATTTTTCAGGTGGAAATTAGACATGACATAGGCCTATGCCCTCTTCAGAGTTACTTGAATCCTTTAATTTTGTTGATTGTTTTTTAAATGCTACATAAACTGTAATTACAAGTGTGGAGCATGACAAAACTACAAACTTACACCTTCATTCCAAATTGCCATATGTAGCTACAGCACCGTTGGTACTCTTTTTGTTTCTAATATACAAATGGCTGGACTGACTCATATGTTTTGTGAGATGAGCTTCCATGTGAGGGAGAAAAAAATCACCATGATTGGGTCACCCACTTTTAGGAGAACATAGAAATACAACAAAGTACTTTATATTTACCCATGATTATTCCAGCTATCAGATTTCCAAAAGCATAAAATAGAGCACCAACAGAAAATCCATGAAGAACAACATTTTCAGGTAGAATTTCCTTGCAGAGAGCAAAGTATATAACTGTCTGTGTTCCGCAACAGAAACCGTTCACAAGCGCAAGCATGGCCAAGGCCCAAAATGATATAAATAAGCGATCGAGAAAATAGGCAACGGCATTGATAAGAAATATCAATATTCCAAAGCTAGTTGCCGATAATAATCCTCTGTCAATGATAGGACCGGGGCAGAGTCTGGCTATAATGAAACCGACTCCGCCAATTGATGATAGAAAAGCGGCATCTTGAGGTAGCAGACCTTTAACTATGGTGTTGGGCACTAGGAATATGACCCAACCGGTGATGCAGACTCCAGAAAGGATTTCGTAAACTGGAATGGGAAGAAACTTTGGGGTATTGATAAATATTGATAAGCTTGTGCAGAGGGTGGCGTATGCCAGTTTGGCAACATTTGAGCAGCAATGTGTACCATCTGAAGCACATCTGGGTTTGCTACCAAGACGTCTTGTAGTGCCATGAGGTAGAAGCTCAAGTTCTTCCAAGTATGAAGGCATGCAGTTGTAAGGACGAATAGCGGCGCCACAGATGGCAATATTCATGTTTATTCCGCCAAGTAGTAACATGGCGCCTTGCCAGCCGTAGAGCTGAATAAGTGCATGTGCAATTGGCGGGAAAATCATCATACCCACGGCACCGCCAGTGCTCATGAATCCCATTGCGGTGTTCTGATGGCTTTCTTTGAAGTAGATTGAAATTGTTGAAATTGCGGGTATGTAAGTCATTCCATAGCCAATTCCTGAAATGGGGGAAAAAAAAATATTAAATTGACATACAATATAATTTTTGCATGATATCAACCATAATTGAATGAATAAAACAATAGTGCAAATTAAATATTAAGTATTTTTTCAAGTGTAGTCCATGCTTAAATAATTCAACTGCTAAATTTTGGTCCAATTTAAGTTTTATTTTAAAACTGGACAGAAATAATTAAAATTTTAAAGGTGCTTGTTCCAATTTATGTCTATTGTGTTCTCTACTTGATGTGAGAGCCTGGCACTTGCACATATGCCCCATCAAGTACTGTGGGAAACAAACTTGCAGTTTTGATGGTAGAAGCAATAATGCATATTGCAAAGCCCTATTCAATGCTGTGCTAATATTGATGGTTAACTATTAAAATGGCAGTTTTTTTGTTTATATCCTTTGGAATGAAATGGATTTGAGGACTCAAATTTCAGGATGACAATGAGAAAAATAAGGCCTTTCATCTGATATCAAAATTGATGATACTACCAGGTAAATCAAGGGGGTCCCAAATACGATCGAAACATGCACCTTTAAATGATGATGATGGTGGTGATGATGATGGTGATGATGACGCTGACGTCAACGACGACGACAGCACAATCAGAAAGTGGAAAAAAGTAAACTTACCAGTCAGGGCTAAGCAAATTCCAAATGGGGTGATCGTTTTGGCAAATGAAGCTGTAATCAGGCCTGCACTGGACAGTATGGTGCCACATAAAATCATTGGTCTCTCTCCAGTTATCAGTATCACATGTGTTATTACCGGTGCTGGATTAAAAGGTTTGGAAGAAAACATTTTGTCAAAACAATGCACTTTAAATGATTATGATGGTGCCGACAACCAACACCCCCATCGGTTGCTAAGGAAAACTTCCTGATGAGGAGGGTATCTGGTTACCCTGGTAGAATGTAAAAAGAAGATCTACCTACCAGGTATCAGCTCTGGAGAGCTTAATGGTGGCCATCTAGCAACATTGCTTGCATGATGGTCGTGGTTGCCCCAAGGCTAGGCGCACCGCCGAAAACGTGGATTGGCATAAGGAAGGCATCCGGCAATTATCTTTGCTTCCAATAAATCCTCACACAGCAGATTGCTGAGTGTGAAGTGTATCTGGCCACCCTCCGCTTTATGGGGAATAAAACCGGATTTTAAACTTTGGGTTAACTTAAAACAGTCCAATGCGGCACATCAAATGTGAAAAAAAACTTACAACAATGGTTAACAATTGAAACTTAAACTGCGAGTGTTTGGGAGTCATTATCATAGTAAAATGCAGGGTGATTGAGAGAAATTGAACTGTTTTTGAGATAGGGACTCTCTCGGCTTTAAACCAAAGAATCAAGCATAGGCGTAAATGGGGGATGGGAGTATATACCCCCCAACCCCCAATATTTTGAGATAATATGTGACGTCGTTCCTGTGTTTTTGGGACCAAATAAACCTCATATTTTACAAAATAGTATAAACATGGTAAATTTTTATGTGCTCCACAATTTGTTTTAATTACATTACATATAACAATTTAGGTTAAATGTCAAAATGTTAGCGTCTTCGCAAAAACATTGTGCTAGTAAAACGATCTTGTGAGCAAACCATTTCAGTCATAAATTGTCTCAACCCCATCCCCAATGTCAAAAAAATAGCCACTGGGCAAGTGCATGCACACAAAAGTGTGTTTTCCAGTGAATTTTAAGCTTACCAAATATGTATTGTCAGTGACTGAGAGGGACGACATCCAAGCTCCCAATGTCAGGGAGTCAGTCTGTAGGCCATCCTGTACCGGTAACAGAACACATCCAAAGGTTTCACCGTAAGCTCCAAATGCTGATGAAGAAGCAGGCTAGAAAACTGAATAGCGCCTATGCAATGCCGTGAGTGTTGACACATGGCATGGCAGGCTTATGAAAAGAGAATTGTATGATTGATGATGGTCAATCGAGTGAGAAGATGATGATGATGGCATTATGTTTGTTAGGTCCACACACAAACACATGCAGAAAGAGTTTGGTACCCACAGTGATACAGAAAGAGTACAATAATCATGCCTTACACAAGGTTTTTTTATATAATTCTTTTTTTGAGCAAAATTCTGAACAGCTGTTGAAATTTTACTACAGTCGTAAAGGAGAAGCTTGGATAAAAGTTGTCTGTTTTTTGTGGATTAAGGCAGGAAGACACATTAGGGATCACTTTGTCCACTGTTGTTGTAGTCGTTGTGTCTGTTGTTGGATGTAGTTGTTGTGATGTAGTCTGTTGTGTTGTGATTGTGCCTTGATATCGGCATACTTCAATGGATTTAAACCAAACTGAGTCATAATAGCATGTGGGATCCCTCATTTTTTATGAGGTCAAAGGTCACACAGCAAGGTCAGGGGGTCTATGTGATGTCAAGTTGCATAGATAGGCGGAAATTGTAAAATGGACCTGAATTGAAAAGTTGTGAAGTTCAATTGGAACAAACTTGGTTTATGGATAGTATATACCACAACCCTTCAATTTGTTGGAGGTCAAAGGTCATTGAGGCATATTGTAAGATAGGCTGAAGATGTAAAATTGACCTCCATGAAAGTTGCAATTAATTGGAAACCAAACTTGGTTTATGGATATTACCCAGAAACTGTCATGTTTGAGGTCACGTCATATGGGGCCATTCATTCACAAACCGTGATGGCAGGTGCCACAAGCGGTCCGAGGAGCACAATATTGGAATAAAGGATCCACCAACTTTTTACAATGGTCCTATGGAGCTGAATGGTGCAGGTGATATTAACCCCTGGGGCACTATCAAGCAATTTGATGGTTGTTCAGAGGGTTTATGATGTAGTTAGCCAATCCGAACCATGGTATGAACCAATATAGGGGGCTATTGATTGGTGTTCAGAGGGTATGTCATGTAAATCAGTAATGGCCAATCAGAGAAACTGTAAGAAAGGTGGTAGACCTCAGTAATTTAATATAATGGAAAGAACCAAAAAATATCCTTTCTGAAGACCCTGCTTTTCATACACAAGACAATCAACATGGTTGTTGTTTGACTTCATAAAATCAATGATTATTGATTGGAAATGACCTTTTGGAAAGTGGTAGCATTGTGATGCCTTGTATACCAGGGTGTTGGGATTGTGGCTCGGAGTAATATGTTTTTATGAATTGGATAAGGGTATTGAAATGGAGGTAAATGCAGACAGTTGCGGTTTATTCTGTGAACAGCTGATATTAATTTTGAGTCATCATAAAAATCGATAAAGTTATACATTGTGGTAATTGAGGTAATTACTATGCATCAAGTAACTTGGAGCATGAGTTGCCAGCATGTCTGTGTCCTTGGGCCAATCTGTTCTTTTATTCAATATATTATTTTAATGTACTGTATTTAAAGTGTATAGAGCTGTTAAATCATGTTGGGTCTGACAATTGTCTAACAGCTTATCATTATTTGGCCGCGTAAGTGTCAGTATATTACTTTTACTCGGGCCACTTTGGGGCCGTTTTTGTTCGCTGATCTCGAACTGTGGGCAATTTTCGGCCGGTGAAAAGGGTACGTACAAATTACTCGTAATGCTTGTGTTTGACCCCCTAGAAAGTTTGCATGTAATTTTTTTAGTTTTCAAATTTTTTTGGTGTAAAAAATGGGTGTATTTGTAAATTGTTTTATTTAATGGAAAAAGTTTTTTAGGGTTTGTTGAATGCTGCATTTTGAAGTATGTACGAGATCAGCTAGCACTACGTTTTAAAGATGTATCGGAAACTCCGCTTGCTAGATAGCGGATTTTTTCAAAACAGGTATATTTGTGTGAAATAATGTTGTTGCCAAAAAAGGGAAAGTTAGTGAACGGTTGATTTCCCCCGATTCCCCTCGGACGATTTGTAACGTAGGGTAGTGGGGGAAGTACACACGGGTGTATTCCCGGGGGGGGTTAGCTCCTGGACAGCCTTTTGACGAAATTTAAACCAATGATATCATTGTTGCAGCGCCCGAAGGACGAACCGCAGTCCCTATATTTTTATTGGTGTGGCATTTCCCTCCCCCCAATATTATGTTTGTGTTTTTTAGCTGACATATTTTTGTATGATGATAATACTGTATCTCGCAATACTTCTTTCTCTGAAGAGATCGGCAGTGTTCCTGCATAGTTATTATCGGGTTTACATTGAAAAATACCCAGAAGGCGTTGCGGTAACACTATCGAAAGGTTACACAGCTAATTGGCGTCTGAAATGGTTGGCTTACCTCAATAGCTCGGTGGATTGGATTCCTTAAAATCGGAACCACTTGGTCTGTGTTCGAAATTCCACTTTTTTTATCGGCTGATTTTTTGGGGGGGGGGGGTTATTCTTTGTTTAAGTTGTTTTTTAAGAAATTTTTATGTGACCATCCCAAAATTATAGGCCTAAAGCATAACTAAAGAAATTAACACAAATAAAAATGAATAAAATAACAAATGGAAGAATAAAGAAAAAGATCAGTACAAATAAAAATACAGAAAACAAAAATATAATAATGAATGAAATATGGAACCAAATAAATTTTTAAAAATCGTACAAATAAAAATAAGAAAACGACCAAATAAGAAAATAAAGCCAAAATGTGAAAAAAAAAACGGGAGGATAATAAAATATTTTCAAAATTAATAAATCAAAGCTTAATAATATATATCGTTAAAAAAAATATAAATACTTAACACTAAACAAAATAAAGATGACTAAATAAGTAAAATAAAACCAAGTAATAACACAAATACATTACAAATTAAAAAACCAAAAATTTTTGAATAAATACAATTATACATTTTATAACAAAAAATCGACATGAAAAAATAAAATAGAAATAAATCAACACTACAATATTAATAAAGTAAATTGTTACATAAAAAATTGATAGAACCAAATTAAATATACAGATATAAAATAAAAACTAAATTAATAAATAAGAAATGAACACATTAATTACATATTTAAAAAAAATAAAAACACTATGAATAAAAATAATATGTATTAAAATCAAAATAAACAAAGAGTATAAAATAAATAAAACCAGAAGGAATTGTTCGCTGAATGAAATTGCATTATTGTAAACCCATGGCATCTGCCGTCATGTCATTCCAAGCAATTGTCAAAGAAACTTACAGCTTCAAATGTGGACATCCATTACCTTACAAACTTTTCATGTGTCTATATTTCCCCAGACCAAACTAGGGGGCCACCACCAACCTCTACACCAGCCCACTGTATAATTCCTCTTAACCACCACAGATTTTTCTAATTGTCATCTGCATCTGGAAACACCTTACCAGCTTTTACTGGTTTCAGCTCAGTCACTGGAGTTTTTCCGGAGTTGCCTGAAACCACTCACACTCCTTAGCTAGCCACACGGGCCTTCTTTTTACTTGCATCAGTCTTTTGTTTCTGCACACTTTGTTGATCTTTGTTCCTTTGACCAAGCACCGTTTTCACCGAGTACAACAATACTCTACTAATGAGTGATGTAATGATTGGAAGATAGATAAGATACATGCATCCAACTTATTCCAGTTCAACAGTCAACCTAAAAAACTTGCAAGTTGCCTGAAAATGCAGCCACGGAATTACAATTCATCTTTGACATCAATTCCAACAATCTAAACAACTTACAGGGAAAACGTCTGCTTCAATTCATCATACAAATTCCAGCAACCTCATTATCAATAAAGGTCAGAGCGACTGATAAGGTTCTGAAGCAGAAGCATCCCAAACCACCGCCAACATAACCGCTGGCCCCCACAATTTACCGCCTCCCCAACCAGTCCCCAACTAGCCTGCAAAACCTGAAACATAGAAACCGAGAACCGCAAAATTCTAAGTTTTAAAATGTGTAAATGCTGTTAGCAAATTGCTGTTAGCAAATTGCTTTAGCAAATTGCTGTAGCAATTGCTGTTAGCAATTGCTTCTTTCTCAAAATCCTGGCTTGAACCGCATCAAAGTTTTTTAGGACATACGCAGTATTGGTGGTATTCATAATATGAGCCCGGGCTTACATACTACATCCTATAATGCATCTTTCCAGCCTCTGCGACTGCCCCCCGACTTGGGACGGGCATTTATGGGTTAGCACTTGGTCCCGGGAAATCCTCCTCTCCAGTTGGCAGTAACTGTGTCATGGCATTGTTTTTGGGATGTTTTTTTTTTCTCTACATAGATAAGCCTCTGCACGATTTCTTCTTGTGAGCTAGTATTAGCTGATGCGAGGTGACGAATCCAACAACCTGCAATGGGCACAGTAAACTTGTGATTTTTGGTCCAATCACCAACATGTTAAAGGGGCTATTTCTGATCCACAACGTCGTCCCCCCCCCCCCGACTTATCTCACAAAAGTTGAGTTATTATATCATCTAACGCTAGCCTTAGTAATCATGTGGTAACCTAATCTTACTGCAATTCGGTCAGATCTGTAGTAATTCGTAATTTTGTATTTTCTGTCCTAAAATTACAACACAGTGGCTATTGGCCCGTGGGAACAAGCAAGTTGCTCAACACACAACCGCAAGACACGGGAATCAAACTCACAATGTGTGCATAAGCTTTTCTCAAGGATATCTAGTGAACAATGAATAAAACAGAAGGTGCTGGAATCACGAAATGCACCTTTAAGAAGATGTTGCTAAAGACTATGAGTAACCTATGGTAACTAATTCTGACCGCACAATTCATTTAAAACGAACGGTATCCGCTCTTCTGATGGGCCACTTCCGGGGCCCAATACTATGCAAATTATGCACTGGAGCGCGCAGATTGAGCCACTCCATCGGCGATTGTTTGTCAAGGATCACTGGCACTGGTAAGTCAAACACACCGGCAGTGCGTGTTACGCTAGCGAACGCACCACGACAACCTAAAATACGCTTATTTTGTAAAAGGAATGGTGGCTTCTACGTTAAAAAAGAGCTGAAATTTTTGAAAGCTGCTATTTCAACTGTATTCTTGAAATGAATATATGATGAGATTAGCCAATCAGAGACTTCTTATCACAGCCGGTATTGTTCGGGGGTTCCGGGGTTGCATACAATTATCAATACCATGATTATTTCTCGCAAACTTGATAAAATCATCACAATTTAACCTCTTACCAAAATGATCATATGACAGTTGTTTATCGGAGATTTGAATCCAAACCTGTCAGTGCCTAAAAAACATCAAATATTTTTATACACTCTTGTGGCAATGGTTTTTAAGGGTCCTCATACTCCATTTATCTTCGTCCCAGTCAGTGACGTCATTGCCTTCAGACAGATCTTTTGGGTGCGCATTTTCGCACCGCATTTATACGCAATGCGTGGATATGCCAGCGATTTGAATTAATTTCCTGAATTTTCTTGCTGCTATCACTGCATAATACCCTGACGCACCGACATCTAGGAAGATAAAACACTAAGTGGCAGGACAATAGCATTTCGAAGAAAATTTTAATTAACATATGACAAGTTTACAGTGGCAGATCACAATTAGTAGTAGCAGTTAGATTGGTTCATGAAATGTATATGAAGTATTTAATAAATACAAGTATTTAATTACAAATCAAATTTTCAGAGCATTTTATGGTGCTGTGGAGTTTTTTGTGG
This sequence comes from Ophioderma brevispina, assembly GCA_023653785.1. Taxonomy (NCBI): domain Eukaryota; kingdom Metazoa; phylum Echinodermata; class Ophiuroidea; order Amphilepidida; family Ophiodermatidae; genus Ophioderma; species Ophioderma brevispina. Next base: position 9,018 of record JAMKCH010023751.1, read on the forward strand.
GCCGGCACATGCATGTGTGGGTGTGTGGATGTATGTCATGTGTGTATGTAGTGCGTGTGTGTGTGTGTCACTAATTGTTAAATTTTTTTTTAAAATTCACCTCAATTGAAAATTGAAGTTTCAATAATTTTGAAACCAAACTTGTGTCAATAGGTGAAACATGAGGTCCCACATATGTTGAAGGTCTCATACCAATGTCAAATTTCATGTGAGGTATAGTTGAAATAGGCTGCATGGCGGTATATTCTTTGAATATAGCGGGCGTGCAAGCCAAGAACCATGAAATTGGTAGGGTTTTTTTTGCATGGTTTTTATTTTAATTTCACACGTTATTGTAAGCAACCATCCAGAGGTAGGTGAAAATACAGCGCACAAAAATAGTTGAACCCTTTGTTAGTGTACTCATTTAATGAGGAGTCGTGTATTCATTGGATAGCATATTTCCTACAGAATAAGACGGTAAAAAGAAATCCAGTTTAGGGCCCCTCCCCACTTCCAATTTCTATTTGTTTTTTGTGTCCCCCGCCGAACGGTTCGGAACGGGGACTATAACATGATCACGTCGGGTCCGTTCGTCGTCCGTCCTCCGTGATAAAAATGTTAACCCTGTTTGAACCACGATTTATCTGGAGTTCCGTAAGGGCGACAATGATTCACGTTGTGGAAAGAAGCGGGTGATAAGTTCTTACTGATTAGATTTTGAGCGTCAATATGCTAATTAAGTATCTAATTGCATAATTTATGAAAAATGTTCCTTCAAGGCCTGTTTGTACAAGTTTTCTGGAGTTCTGGTAAGGTGTATCATGAGTAACTTGGTGGAAGGATTGGGCTTGAAGATTTCTCAACCTGATTAGATTTTTGGGCGTATTCAGGCGAAATGAGTATGCAAAATGAGCTACTTAAATATGCAAAAATCAGCGTAATGGCTATTTTTTCACGGTACAGCGATACTCAAAATTCCTGCTCTGCATGAAAGAAGATCATGATGCACATCTTTTTTGCAATATGAAAGTATTTGATAATATGCGGCCAACCCCGGGTAGGTTGATGCAATTATCTAATTAAATATGCAAATTGCTGTATCTCTGAAACGGTACAGTCGGATATGCAAATCATCGCTACCATGATACTACTATGCCAATAGGGGGGGATTTGCAATATGAAAGTATGTGATATATGCCACTTAGGTATGCAAATGGCTAATTACTATGGCAGAATTGCTGTATCTTTGAAACGGTACGTCGGATATGGGCAAATTCCTTCCTTCGCGACATGATACTCTATGCCATAGGGAGGGGGTGGGGTGGTTGTGGGGAGGTGGGTGGGGTGTTTGTGGAGTGTTGGGGAGGGAGTGTTTGTGCTGAGTGTTGGGGAGGGGGTGTTTTTTTGCAGGGAGTTGGGGGTATGTTTGTGTTGTCAGGTTGTTGGGGATAGGGCAATGGGGTTGCCATGTTTTGGGAGGGGGCATGCATTCTGTTGGCAGGGGGAGGGTGTTGCGGGGTGTTGGGGAGGGGGTAGGTGTCGGGGTGTTGGGGAGGGGGTATGGTGTTCGGGTGTTGGGGAGGGGAGTGGGAGTGGCTTGTTGTGGAGGGGAGGTGTGTTATGGTATTGGGTGGGGGGTGGGGTGGGGGTTTGCGGGGGTTTGGGGTGTTGAGGGGTGGTTAAGGGGGGGGGGGGGCGGTTGGGGTATGGGTGTCGCAGAGTGTTGGGGAGGAGGTGGGGTTTTTTGGGGATTTGGTGTTTTGTTTCTCTGTGTTTGGAGGTTTTTGTCTTTTTTTGTATTTCTTTTTTTTTTCTTTGTTTTTTGTTTGTCGGTTTGTTTTTCTTTTTTTTGGGGTAATTTTTTTGTGTTTTGCGTTGTGTAAATTGGGGAGGGGTGTGGGTGTTTGTATTGCATTTACCTCATGTTGGTGATCGCGACATTCGACGGGAACATATTTACGCATCGTGTAATACGAGTTTCGCTTTTTAACTCTCAATTAATTTGAGTAAAAGGATGCTTCAGAGTTGAGTTGCTTCGTAGCAATGTTTATCAAGATACGTGGGAAACAAACTTGTGTTTTGATGGTAGACACAATAATGCATATTGCCAAGCCAATCAAGATACGTGGGAAACAAACTTGTGGTTTTGATGGTAGACACAATAATGCATATTGCAAAGCCATATTCAATACTGTGCTAATATTGATGGTTAACCATTAAAACGGTGTTTTTTTTGTTTATATCTTGGGAATGAAATGGATTTGAGGGCTCAAATTTCAGGACAACAATGAAAAAAATATGGCCTTTAATCTGATATCAAAATCGATACTACTTCCGGGTAAATCAGGGGGGTCCCAAAGACGACCGGAACATGCACCTTTAGATGGGTCTAATTTTTTTCAAGGCAGTGCATCCACCGCATATGGTAAAATATGGATATTTTAAACATTATCGGCTGCTCCTCCTCCTCTTTTTATCTAAAGTCCCACTTGCTAAACATTTTTTTTTTTTACTTGGCTTTAATCCTAAACTCTCTAGCATAGTCTTGGCAGCCAAATTTTTAAATTTCCCATTTAAATTTTGTTTTCTATCTGCCACATGTAAATGTTTGGGAAAAATACTGCACCTCCCTGAATTCAAATCACAATCTTAAATATATGCACAATAATTCCAACTTAGCTAGAAAAGAACATCCAATTAAATCTATAGGGGTTAAAGGTAAACAAAGGTGGTATTAATCCAATTTTTGGGGAAATTTGAGCAAAGGCGACGAAAAACGAAAACCCTGTTTTACGGGCGAGCGGACCTTTCAAGTAGGGTCGGTCGGTCGGGCGAATTTTTTTCTTTTTTTCTTTTTTTTTTCTTTTCTGGAGCGCCTAAAATAGGCCCAAAATCTGAAAAATCAAGAGAAATGAAACATTTTTACAAACAATTTTTCTAAAAAAATATTTGCCAAAATTGATAAATTTGGGCTAAAAACAGGCTGATTTTACATGATTTTGGAAAAACTAAAAAAAAAAAAAAAATCTGCAAAACTGAAAAATCAGGGTCGTTCGGGCCCGTAAAACAGGGTTTTTTATTTTCGTCACCTAATGGTATGTTAATGAAAACCAATGAGAATGGTTGGCTTTCATTGTCTTGACCAGTATTTATTGTCATGGCCCTTACTTTTAAACAGCTGTGTCCAAAGAGATAAAATCAACAGAAAAATTGTATCCCCAGATAGAACTTTTATTGGGATCCAGTACCATTGCCTTCTTGTATTTTTTTGATATTTACTTTATACTTTATTTCAAAAGCGTTGTGTCATATTCCCCAGGGCATATTTCTCAGAAAATCCAGAAATCATGAGTAGACATATTTGTTGTTCATATATGTATTTGTTGATTCATTCTAACCAAACTCTCTTTTCTTCTAATTTGTTATTCTACAGGAAATGGCTGCAATATCTGCTTTCATGCTCGGAAGTATGCAGAAAGCATATCCACACCATTATATGGAAAGTGCTGTCACTACATATCTCAACACATGCAAGTATGTTGCTTGTAGATGATTAGTTATGTAAAGTAATAGCAGCATAGTATATAAATATACACTGCCATGATAACCCGGGAGCTAGCAGACATTAGTAACACATCTCAAGTACAAAAAAGTTTGAGTGATTAAATATGTTCACAGACTGACAGGGACCCCTGAATTGTGATTCTTAAGTGCAGCAAATGGTGCCTTAAGGAGAGGGGGACCAAGACAAAGTTTATACAGGGGTCAAATTTTTAAATTGATCCAATCATGTTGAAAATGTACCATGTTGTTTGTCTAACCACAAGGATTTAGAAAAGGTATAATTTGTACTATATACAGCCTAAAGTTTCAGAGTTAAAGGCTAGAAACAGCAAAAATCAATAAAAAGGGTCAATTTTAGTTGTACAGGGGTCAAGTTTTAAAGTTGCTCAGATTTGGATAAAAAATGGTGCATATTATTGGTGGAGTTCATAGGATTAAAATAAGGTATAGTTTTGATTGTCTAAAATGCTAAGTTACCAATGTAGGGGGCACAGAAGGTCAACATCCATTGCATTCAATGGGGTTACACAAACTTGAAGAGAGAAAGAGAGAGACTATGTGTACATGTGTAAGTTACGTAATTTAAAATTACATTTACGTGCCTTTACACCAGAGGTAAACTAAATTCACATACACTTGTTCTTGTCAGGGTTCACACTAGGTTTTGAAAATAGTGCATCTACTTGGATGCAAATTTGTTTCCCTGAGGTTGCAAAAGTGACTCTATATCACTTATATGCACTGCATGTCAAGTTTTAACAGGTTTGAGCACTGTTAGAATGATTTGGTTTTACACTACTGCAAACAATCCATAAACATCCAATTCTAAAACCTAGACTGGACATATTGAAAAGTAATTACCCTGATGACCCTTTAACTCCAAAGAACTCTGGAGTATCTTGAATACCCTTTGGGACGGTTAGAGAGGGTTAGTGAACTAAAAAAAAGACGTAAATACAGTCAAATTTAAACCTATATTTTCACAGATTTGCTACATGTATTTAATAGTAACAGAATAATTATTTGAGTGAAAATGATACAATATTGTGACCATGTGCCAGAGCAAACACTGTGATTTTGTGTAGTTTTAAGTGGCTAATTTTTGCGTCCACATAGATGCAAAATTTTACTCTCTCTAGACCAATGTGCGTCCACCTTTGAAAAAGTGTGTCATAGATGCAAAAACGCACACTAATGTGAACCCTGGTTCTTGTAAAGTCTTTAACACTTCCATTGTGTACTATCAATTCATTCAGAAAGCCCAGTTTTGCCACACGAGCCATCATATTGAGCTCCGAGATCCTAAAGTCAAGAGGCATGTTTGCAGAGGCTGCCATGGAATTCATCCGGATGACTGGCGAGGACTCTGACTTAAGAAGTGCCCTCTTCCTGGAGCAAGCGGCTCATTGCTTCATCAACATGAGGAGACCGATGGTGCGAAAGTATGCTTTTCACATGATCCTTGCTGGACACAGATATAGCAAGGCAGCTCAGGTAAGATTTGTGAAAAGGTAGATATTTTGAATATCTTTAAAGCCCAGAAGTTCTGGGGCCCTTAAGTACACTCTGGACCCCAGCTGTGAAAACCTAGAACACATTTAAGTAAATGCAACTAAAAGAATGGCAAAGACACATTCAAGAGGTGGTTAAAGGTGGTTTCAGACTACCAGTGGCTACAGCATTGTCTTAATTGGGTAAGGGAAAATGCCTTGGAAGGTCAAAGGAAAGTCTGAGAATTCCAAAGTCTAGACTCTAGAATCTAGAGCAATCCTAAAAGAATGTCAAAAACAGCTTCAAGAGGTGGCTAGCGGTGGTTCCAGACTACTGGTGACTGATCTTGTCCTACTTGGGTCAGGGAAAATGCCTTGGTCGGGGGAAAGTCAGAGAATTGAAAAGTCTAGAAATCATTACACTGAACTGATTTCCTTTACACCAATGTTGACTGAAATATATGCATTTCCCTTCTGAGAAGTGGAATGCCCCAAATTACCATAATAACACCCCTAAAAAAGAGAATGGTCCGACCAGTGACCCCAGGTCACACCCTGTCGACCTTAGCTCTTCCTCAATTCCGTTTTGGCTGTTATTCAAAAAAAAAAAAAAAAAAAAAAAAATCTTTAAAGCCCAGAAGTTCTGGGGCCCTTAAGTACACTCTGGACCCCAGCTGTGAAAACCTAGAACACATTTAAGTAAATGCAACTAAAAGAATGGCAAAGACACATTCAAGAGGTGGTTAAAGGTGGTTTCAGACTACCAGTGGCTACAGCATTGTCTTAATTGGGTAAGGGAAAATGCCTTGGAAGGTCAAAGGAAAGTCTGAGAATTCCAAAGTCTAGACTCTAGAATCTAGAGCAATCCTAAAAGAATGTCAAAAACAGCTTCAAGAGGTGGCTAGCGGTGGTTCCAGACTACTGGTGACTGATCTTGTCCTACTTGGGTCAGGGAAAATGCCTTGGTCAGGGGAAAGTCAGAGAATTGAAAAGTCTAGAATCTAGAGCAACCCTAAAAGAATGGAAAAACACCTTCAAGAGGTGGCTAAAGGTAGTTTAGACTACCAGTGACTTGGGTGCTGTGTTAGTTTGGTCAGGGAAAATGCCTTGAAGGTCAGGGGAAAGTCAGAGAATTCAAAAGTGTAGAATCCAGAGCAACCCTAAAAAATGGCAAAAATACCTTCAAGAGGTGGCTAAAGGTGGTTTCAGACTTACAGTGACTACAGTGTTGTTGTAATCAAAGAAAATGTCCAGATGGTCATTGAAGAGTCAGTCCACAATCTATGGCAGCCTTCGCATTTGATTTTGGGCTGCCCACTGGGGGGAAATTTTCCTTTGAGTGAGTTTTCTTGAACAAGATGTGTACTAATTGATTTATTTTCTCTTACAGAGAAAGCATGCATTGAGGTCTTACTGCCAGGCTCTACAGAAAAAAAAAAAAAAAAAAAATATGGTAATTTGGGGCATTCCACTTCTCAGAAGGGAAATGCATATATTTCAGTCAACATTGGAAAGGAAATCAGGCTTCAGTTAAATGATTTATAAAACATAATGTGTTTTTGAATAATCTAGAGCAACCCTAAAAGAATGAAAAAACACCTTCAAAAGAGGGTGGCTAAAGGTGTTTAGACTACCAGTGGGACTTGGGTTGCTGGGTTAGTTTGGCTCAGGGAAAATGCCTTGAAGGTCAGGGGAAAGTCAGAGAATTGAAAAGTGTAGAATCCAAGAGCAACCTAAAAAATGGCAAAAAACCGTCAAGAGGTGCGAAGCTAAAGTGGTTTCAAAAGGACTTACAGTGACTACATGTTGTTGTAATCAAAGAAAAGGTCAAAGATGGTAATTGAAGAGTCAGTCCAAAATCTATGGCAGCCTTCGCATTGGTTTGGGCTGCTGCCCACTGGGGGACGATTTTTTTGAGTGAGTTTTCTTGAACAAGAGAATTGTACTAATTGATTTATTTTCTTTCTTACAGAGGAAAGCATGATTGATGGTCTTACTGCCGGCTTATACAGGGTACAAGGGTAAAAGGTGGAGTCTTGCAGAGGTGAGTGTGTGCCTTACTAATCCAACCTATGTATGAAGCTAAAGAGTCTTAAAGAGGCATTCCGTGATCCACAACCTCGTCCCCCAACTTACCTCACAAAAGTTGAGATCTTTATATCATCTCTGAACCGTTAGCCTTGTAATCCATGTGTACCTAATCTTATCTGCAAATTTTGTTGTATCTGTAAGAAATTCACAATTTTGTAATTTTAATCTGTAAACACAAGAAGACAAATTACAGCACAGTGGCCTGTGAGACAGTGGGAAACCCGCAATTGCTCATAACACAAAACCGCAAGATCGGAATCAACTCATATTTTGTGAATAACCTTTTCTCTAGGATTTCTAGTGACCAATGAATAAAACGAAGATGCTTGGAATCACGAAAGCACCTTTATGGACGGGCAGAATTATTTGAAATGGCACAATCTTAATCCATATTAAGAAATAGTCAGTACCAACTATTCTGTTAATGGAATAGTCTGCATATTTGAAGTTTTCTCTACCCTTTAAATATACAAATCCACCCTAGTAAATGCTACTTGTCCTTTAAAGAGTTGACATAGGATCTTCATACAGAAACAATATAGTTATTTCTGTCTTCATTTTCTGAATCTGTCATGTTTTCAGGATCACATAAATTTCACAATCGGCCGTCAGTCTTTCAACTTGAAGCAGCTAGAAAACGCCACCGCAGCATTTAGACATCTACTGACCAATGAGAGCAGACAACCTGCGTCACAGCAAGGAGCATTCTTGAGGGAATATTTATTTGTCTTTAAGGTAAGTGAGTATAGTGATGTCGCGTCTTGATTATGGCAACTCGCTCTTGGCTGGCATTCCAGACTCATCTCTCAATAAATTGCAACGCATCCAGAACAAGGCCGTTCGTTTAATATTCGGTTTAAGTCGTCGTGACCATATCTCACCTTACCTTCATGATCTTCATTGGCTGCCTGTCAGACAACGTGTTAATTTCAAAACTTCTCGTCATAATGTACCAATGTGTCTCAAATTCTGCTCCTGTCTACCTCTGTAATGATATCAACTTGTACTCATCTACTCTTCTCGTAATCTTCGGTCCCTGCAAGATTCCACCCGGCTGAAGATACCCAAGACTCTCAAATCTGTTGGTGACAAAGCTTTCTCTGTGTATGGCCCCAGGTTATGGAATGAGCTTCCCCTTCAAATTAGGGAAGCTCCTACGTTACCCTCTTTTAAAAAGCTCCTCAAAACACATTTGTATCCTTTCTAGTTTTGTTTTCATTATTTTGTAAAGCACCTAGATATTTTATAATAGGCGCTATATAAATCTTGTTATGTATGTATGTATGTATGTATGAACCTTGGCGGATAATAGAGTAGAAAAGGTTTTTGAGAAACTTCGCAAATTAACTTAAAGGTATTCAACCTTAGGTTTCCAGTCAAACTTAAGATTTTAACCTTTCATAGAGTGACTTACATTCACAATTTTTTGTATTGAATCTCTTGCCTTTTGAGAGAAATCTAAAAAAAAGAAAACATTTTATTTTATGAGCAGGTGTACAATTATTTCACAAAATCAGCTAATGTTGTATGTAGGTTTATTTACTAAACTCTGCACTATTTTCTTAAGAGTAGGAAAAGTGATGTAAAATTGCTGGAAATATTTCAGACTGCTCAAGAATAGGAGTGTTTGTGTGTCAGCTTGATGTGTCATCACATATTAATATTGTCAGAACAATGTGTAACAATGTTTGCTGACATAATGCAAACTCAGGGATGCCAGACTTCAGTATTCCGGAAATTTGGTCATAATAAAAAAATTCTGGAAATATATTTTTTTTACGTCTATGGGCTCGGGTGATGTTATTTCAGCATAAAAAGCATACCCACATTTTTGGTAGGGGAATATATCCCTTTAACTCCTTCTGTAGCTGTTGTTTGGACGATTCCAGCATAAAAGTTAAGCACTGCGCGCAAGCGTTTGCCCGCTTTCAGGAAATTAATGATTTGCTCACTTACATCCCTGCAAACTATATTATGTGCAGTACACCTCCAAACTTCCCTGAGTTTTATAATACAGCAATGTGGAACAAATTTAGAGGTTCAATAACAGGAGGATATATGAGACTTAATGACAGGGAGTTAAAAAAAAAAATAAAAGCTTCCAACCAACATAGTTATGTGAGAGGAAAAAATATTGTAATATGAGGGGAGAGAAGAAAGTATATTTATGGGCAAAGGCAAGAGGAGAACAAGAAGAGAAATAGGGAAAAGAGAAAAAAGAGTTTGTTCACCATAAAAGATGATATACATGGAAGGACAATAATCATAGGGGGAGAATGTAAGTACGCAAGCAGGAAAAAAGTGTATGGGGAGAAGGGAGATTAGTGTATATGGGAGCCTATCACAAGTATTTATAAGTCTCATATATTAGGACAAATCTAGTCAAAAAAGTTGAGAGAAATTGTTGTTGTTGTTGTTTTTTAAGTCAAAAACCTTTCTTCTCTTTTCCTTCAGCAACTGTTATCATTACAAGCTCAAGAGGGTCAGACGCCAACCACGTTACCTCAACTGCCACTGCCGATAATCAACAAACCAGCAACTAGAGTGTTGCTGGGTAATCTCCAGAGACCTCAGTACCAAGGTAGGTGACAGGCTTCTTAAATAGCTTAAAGACAGCTCTGTATCTTTGATAATCAGCAAAGCAGTAGCTATAATGCTGTTGACAAAACCTGAAGACCTTGTTACCAAGAAATTTTGTGAACTCCCAAGATTCTTGAAGGACTACCTTGTGTGATTGACAATCAACCAAGCATCAAGCATTGACGAACTCCTGAGATGTGCTAGAGTGTTGCTGGGAATTCCCCAGAGATGATGTTATAGTATCAAGGAAGTTTTGGGGCTCCCAAGATTTTAAAGAACAGTACATAAGTTTGACAATCAGCAAAGCAACATGTTAAGGTGCTGATATTGATGGACTCCCACAACTTTCACATGATAGGGTTATAACCTATGTGATCAACAAACCACAGTATTACCGTAGACACTGTAATACATAGATAAGCTTGCTCAATTGGTTAGGCATTCAACTCTGGTGCTCTCATGATTGTTCATACATGTATTGAAACCCTGTTGGATTCAGCTCCCTGGACAAGAAATTAACTGCTTGTTTGTCTCTTCCCATGCAAATTTTTGGGAGCCTCTCTTTCTTGCAAAGGTTATGTTAGGTTGTCTTGGGATTTCACTGAATCCTAAACTGTGAATACCTGTGTATGGTTTGTAGGATGACATGGGCCACCGTGAGCAGAACTCTTTGTAAAGTGTGCGCCTTATGACTCTGATCAGTGCACTATAGGTCATCACTCTGAGGCTGTCTAAGGTAGAGGGCAATCAATAAAGCTCTGTGATTTATATTATTTGTTATTAGACTTTGGTATCAACAAAGGCGAGTGACTTTAACAAGTCTAAAGTGACAGCCCTGTAAGCACTCTATTTTACCATGCTGCTGTGTGAAATCCTGTTTTCATTCAAACTTTTAGTAAGTCACCATTTAACCCAACCTGGTCACTGTGACCTGATCAGCTATCCTTTCGTTAATTTCTGTAACCATGCAGGAACAAAACAGCTGCAACCTCATTGACATTTGAGAGCATCTTCGACCGCTCTGAGATGGCTCAATGGCAGGAGTTGGAGGAGATGACCGTGCTGGTATCTTGCAACTACAGGAAGCTGCCCGATTCATTCAGACATAGTTTACAGTTACTACATGGGAATACTGACAACAGCAACAACCCACTGGCTATTGTGAAAGGTAAGGGGGGGGGGGGGTTGATTCAATTTGCGGAGCCTAGTTATGATTTGTTAACCTCAATTGTTCATACCTCTTTCTACAGTACATTGCATTGCGTTGCCAATACATTAATCATTTTCTGCTGCAACTCAATGCACCACACTGCAAGTCGTGTTAAAATAAATTTAACTTATTGCAGTGTGCCGTTTTGGGTAGAGACTGCACTTTGGGCAGCATAACTCATTCTTAAACACTTGAGATCATTTACACAATTTCATTGGTTCTTAGCCGTGTGATATGAGAAGTTATATACCTCATATTAGATTCCTGTCATCTGATTGGTTAAAAGTGGAATGCATAATTCACTAGCCTTCAAGAATTGAACCAAAAATGAACTATGCCCTGGAGAGCGGGCATCTCATTCATGAACTATGCCCGGGACACCTCTTCCCAGCATAGAGACTGCCGTACGGACTATCATCCGTATTAACGAGTTTACATATTGACGCTGGTGTAAGAGATGAATACAGCGCAAACTCGCCGGGGTCACATTTCTGTGTGTGAAGCAGACGATCGCTTTTTGGGGAATTTTTGTTTCACATTTACCACACAGTGCTGGTCCAGAAAGTCGGTACAAACAACACCGAACAAGGGCAACGAAATGGCTGAATCACAGCCACGCTTTGAGCTTGTAGACGACGAATGTCTTACCAATGAATCAAAGACGCAGCTGATAGTGCTAATACCAAACAGCAGGTAAAATACGCCGTGAAGATATTTGAGGATTATTTGACAGCGGTCACGACCAATCTGCAGGCCGTGGAAAGGTTGCCGAATTCGGAGTTCGATGAATTGCTACGCATCTTGCCGACAGAAAAATTGCACTTTGTATAGCAAAAAGTCAATGATGGCGATCCGTTTTGGACTCCAACGTCACTTCCTCAACACAAGGAAAGTTGATATCAAAGGTCATGAAGATTTTGCTAATTCTTCACGAGTTTTCAAATGTTTCTCAGCAACCCTGAAACAGCAAGGTAAGCTTGGTAAGGGTGTTGTAAAGCACAAAAATCCCATGTCGCCAGAAGGGACAATGGCCTTAATTCAAGGGTCACTGGATTTGAATGATCAACAAGGTCTACAGGACAAGGTGTTCCTGGATATAACGCTGTACTTTTGCAATCGTGGCAGGAAGAACTTACAAGACATGATGCAGACTTTTTAAAAATGTTGACATGGAATTGAAGAAGTGGAACTTTTGGAATTTAACTTGTTACTGTTCGCGTTTGCTGTTTATAATTTTGGATTGTTTAATTGGAACACTAGAATTGGATCCTGGAGAACTATCGGTAAGTTACACGAAATTGTTGTTACTTAAACTATGGCCTACACATATTAGGCCTATGTTAAAGAATCTTGGCTTAGAATGTTCTTTTAACCAATCAGATGACAAGAATCTATATATTCGGTATATAAAACAAATATTAACTGCTTTTATTCGGGAACCATGGTTTGAACTATAGGCCCTCGGTGATCTCGTAAACCATACTATGCCCCTCGGCTTACGTCTCGGGGCATAGTATGGCTTCGAGATCACCTTGGCCTATATTTTCAACCATGCCCCTCAAACATCAATATTTGTATAATATCACACAGTACAGCGTGTATGCGTCAATGCAGATGCACTGCTCGGGCCAATGGAAGGCGCATAGTAACAACGGCCTCATCGATTTAAAAAAGCTGGGGTAGTCCATGGATAAAATCTACCATAATTTTAGTAATATGTTATAATAGGTTTTGGATTTTGAATGAGGTGTTAAAAGAATGAGCATAAAGGTATTGTTTTTAGCCTCTGCCGTGTATCTATCATTTCATATCATACGGGCAACAGCACTATTTTAGCGTAAAACAACTCGGCTGCGCCTCGTTGTTCTACTTAAAATAATGCTGTCGCCACATGTAATATGACACGATATATACACGGCAAAGTCTATAAACAATACCTTTATTCTCTAACTGCAATACAGCTACAGTGAAGTATGAACAACCTTAACATTCCCTAAAGACAGTGTTTCAACATTGCTTTACATTGCTTTTTTAAGATCGGATGCCCTCCCATAATTTTTTAACAAACTTCATTGTCATTCTCTTCAATGTTATCACTGGCTTCACAGCTCTTTGTGGGCTGCCAGCTTGTTGGCAGGACCACTTTGCAATCTGTTGTGCATGTGTATTATGTGTGTGTGTGTGTATGTGTGTCTAAAATGTTGACCTCAATTGAAAGGTTGAAGTTCAATTGAAACCAAACTTGTGTCATAGGTGCACCATGGGATCCCTCATATGTTAATGAGGTCAAAGGTCAAGTTGAAAAATAGGCTAAAAATGTAAAATTGACTTTGCTCTTTGATGACAAGGGTTTGTTCACTGTTAGCTTCTATTTTATTGACATTTATTAGAATCAGGGAGTACTGTGTACTAATGTTAGGCAGATTAATTAACTCTCAAATGTGACGTCGTCATTTCGAAAGCAGAAATACCAAGTTGTTTTATTACCTGTGTATTCTACAGAGCCATGACCGTGGAGATTGTGCTTGAGAACCCACTCAAAGTATCTCTGGTTCTCACCAATATCACTCTGTTGTGGAAGTTTGTACCCATGAACTATGAGAATGTGAACCAGGAGAACCCAGAGCAACAACCACATTCCCTATCCAATGAGGCAGATGTGCTGTCTGGCAAGGTAATGTGTAGCCTTTTATCCAAAGGCTTTGATTATTTTATTCAATTGTGTGAGTCCGTCCCTCCCTGGACCGCTCAAAGTTCAGTCGTATCATCCTTTTCGCAAATATTTCCTTTTCTTTGTTACTCATTGTTTTTCGGATATTTCTTCCGAAACTATAGCGATCGTTGATTGGTCAATGATGATGTCATCGTTCGCTTAAAATAGTTCCTAGAATACAAGTTGATTGGAACTGCATCAATAACCATTTTCAATTCAAAAATTGGGTTTTTTTTGTAACCGATTCAAAAACAAGGGAATACAGCCAGGATTCCTGATACGCTAGTTATACTGGGAATGTAAAATGGCAAACACTGTTGCAACGGCCCGGTGAAAATCATGGTGGAATTATTGTCACGGTGTAGGATCATGCCAGGGGATCATGCCGGCGGTGTAGGATTATTCAAGCTAGCCATACGTACTGTGCTGAGTATTGAAGCTACGGCTACGTGTACTGATGGGATACGTTTACTATAATGTGAAATACGGTAAAAAAAAAAAAAAAAAAAAAAAAAAAAAAAAAAAAAAAAAAAAAAAAAAAAAAAAAAAAAACGAAAGTTTAGCCTTAATTGTGCAGTATGTTGGAGGTGCCTTGTCAAACTCATCATGCTCATGCCAAGTTCCCGAGGTAAGTTCTTGTCTAGACTAGGAGGTGCGTGTCCCCTAAATTCTCGGCGTGAATTTGTGAACTAGACTTCATTTCTCATCTGGCTTGAATTTTGGGATTTTCACCACACACGTCACATTTGCGTGGCATGATGATACGCGGGTCAGGATTCATCATTTTAATTTAATGTTCAAAATCACTTGTCATGTCTGTGAGTGGCAATTTTGACTGGTCACTGCAGTACGAATATTTAATAAAATGACTAACGTATGCCCCAGTCTAGTCTCATATTCAGTGTGGTTGTGCAGGGAAGGTGGGAATAACTTTTACTGGGGACTTTTATTTCTGCAGAGCTGGGCTACAACTAGCCCATCAACCATCTCATACCGTACGGAATCACCCCGGGGAATCACTTGCTGGCACTCGCAGCTCAAGAACTTCGTCGAGTGATTTTGTTTGAATCATATGCTAATTAGGCCGTGCAAAAATCGATATGGTAATTTTGACGGGCGACGTCATCGATATTGACAAGTATCTGAAAACGTTGTCATCGATGAAATTGGGCAGTGCTTACGATGACGACATAATTTGATTGACACATTATGCTTGCACAGGGAAATACCAATTTGCGCAAAGACGCCTCGCTCCGCTCGGCCTCACGCCTTCGGCGTTCGACACGCGCCTTTGGCGCGCTCCCATCGCGGTTGGTGGATAAAAATGCGAGGCGTCTTGACAAAGACTAGGTAATGTGATGAAGTTTTGTGTCAAAATTCCTGAAAGAACCTTAAAGTGACAGGAGGAGATTTTTTTTTAGGATACAAATTTCTCTCAAATTGCACTGGATCGGTTGTAGACCACCTATCAAGAATGTTTCCAAGGTTTATTGGCCAAGCGTTCAAAGGAAAACCACAAACCTTGTTTTGAACTTGCCTGCTTTCCTTCTATAGGAAGCCATGCATTGATTTTTCTGTAATGCACGACAGAAAATACTAAATCATCTTTTTGCATAAAGACGGCGTATTCGGCTTATTCACTTCAGGTGTGTTCTAATACACTGTAAAGCATTCCAGACAGGCAAAAAACCCAGGTTAAAAAATAATTGAGGGCACTTTCTGGAAATGTCCTCGTGTCTCTCTAAAACTTTTATTAGCTATTGCAACATCACCATTTTCCTTCCAAAACTTTGACAGTGCAGTTGCTAAGATGCAAATCTTGAAGGATGTTGTTCTTAAGTTTTATTCCATTGTATTGCTAGTATCAAGCTAGCGCTAGGTCCACACGTGTCTATAAATGCCCCGATATCATGTAAATATCACACATCAAACAAACATAGTAATTATTTTTTTTTTTCAGGTAAATGAAACTCAAGGTGTTATAGAAGCTGAAGTCATACAAGAAGTCTGCTTAATAGGCCTGGAAATCAAACCTGTAAGTCATGGAAACAATTGTATAACGGAAATTGAGATTGTTGGTTTGTTTTTTGGCCCTCCACAACATTTTTGGCCCCCCACAACCATGTTGTGGTGGGCCTATGTGATCATGCAGATGAATGCCTGGGTGGATGTCTGGATGGGCATAGAACATTCATCTATCCACTCTACAGACTAACTGATTAGTCAGTGAGCTTTAAATGTGGTACGGTGATAGAACATGATGAGGTCATGTGCTGTATAATTTTAGGACAGGTTATGAATATTAGCTCATTTGCTTATTTTCAAGAAAATTCATTAATCTACTCTATACTCCATTTCTCTACCTCTGTGCAGTGGTGTAAACTGTGTGCGCTGGCTTAAAGCGATGACATTATTACAAGCGCGCACAAAGACGACATATCTTGACGCATGTGTAAAAGTTGCGTCAAGGTTATGACATCACTGCACGGAGGTAGAGAAATGGACTATACAGACTAAACCGTATAGTCAGTGAACTTCTAACATGGCATGGTGATAGAACATGATGAGGTCATGTGCAGTATACTTTTTAATGGGTTATGATTATTAATTAATGAGCTCATTTGCATTTTTCAGTAAAATGTGATTAAACCACAGTTGTGGGGGCCATCTTAATTACGCACTATTCTATTCTTGTTCTTTAAAGATGATTAAATAACATTGTCACAAATGTGAAATAAGAATATTATGTCAAACACTTATCTGGGAACCCATAAAGTAATGTTGTATCAGCAATAAAATTATTGGACCTCAACCATTTTTTCAAACAGGTAACAAAGGGTTACAATTGTAATCATTGGTCTGTACCCAACCATACAACAGAACTGCCTTGGGCAAATACTGATTCTGTGTAGCCACTCTGTTGCTCTTTCAATACCTTCACATAAATGAGAGCTAGTCCAGACTGAAGTGGAATCTAAATAACTTAAGAGAGAAAAGTGCAGTATGGAGCTGATGTTGTAGAATACAATGGGTACATTTTGCAGCATGGCAAAATAACATTTTATCGTCATCACATGCTGTGAATTACAGAATTTTCATTTGATGTCATCCAGAACTGCAAGTGATTCTACTCCTTGAATATTTAAGTTAATTTTCCCCTTTTTTATTCCTTTCCAGCTGCATTTAACTATCACACCACACCAGACGGGTGAACTCCACATCCTGGGAGTGGCTTACAGTCTCTCGGCCCAGTCGACCACAAACAATCAAATTCCTCCGAAAGACGTCGGCAACAAGGAGGTGCTGGACAGCCCAAGCTGTTTCACAGGAGACCGACGTCATTCGCCTCCAGTGTGGTGTCTGTCCAAGGAAGACAGGACTTAGATATTCAGGGACCTAGGTTAAATTCTACCAAAGTAGAAAGATGTAGTGTGGTGTATGGACCAGATAGAAGGCTGGATCTTGTAGTGGCTCCCGAGATGCCATTATTAGAGGTAGGGCGATTTTGTGATTGTAATTGGGACTAATGGGATGTGTTCTGATTGAGAAGTATGTTTCATATTTGCTCCACCAAAGTGGATGCCCCAGTGCTACCTTCTACCCCAGGAAGTTGCAGACATAAAGTTCATTGTACATTTTTACGTCTCTCTTGCAAGACTGGTATCAGACAATGATGGCCAAGTCTCATTCAATGTGGCAAAATCACAATTTTGAGCCTCGTATAAACAGTTAAAAGGTGCAATGAGAGATTTCAAGGCATCCACATTTTCTGTCATGTAGTGGTTTCGTGTAGATTAGACTCGCAATAGATTTCTTTTTGTGGCTACAGAAATGTTTCAAACTGAAAATAGGTGATTTTTTATATGCTTATTTTTCAATATAAAACAGGCTGAATTTTCAAAATGCTCCAATACGAAATTAGAAATTTCACAATTTTCGTACCAAAGAAATACTTTAATCCTTTCACATGGGAATATTTTGATAGAAAGCTTTGTGCAAAATCAGAATTTTCACATTTTTAGGAACACCTGTTATATGAAATCTCTCGTTGCACCTTGTTAGTATTGTTCTTGTTGAAATACAGTTCAACACCCCTAGTGGGGAAAGACGAACCGGTAGTGTGTGCGCACCATTAATAACATTCTCTCTCTCTCTCATTTTACCAGGTTGCATTTACCGATTTTCCATCATCACTTTTATGTGGAGAAGTCGCACAAGTTATGTGGAATTCACCAACAATGGAACCCACGCTGTGCAGAAACTCCACGTAGCCTCCAACCACCCCGAGTTCTTCTCATTTGGTATCACCCAATCCCCTGTCAGCCAATCACCGCTCATCAAACAATCCAATGACCAATCACAAAATAGCAGTATATACAGGACTATTCCAAAGGATGAGCAAGGGGGTGAATGTACTGTAAAGGTGTGCAATGTATCTCGTGTTACTGAGATTTCAATACCTAGTGGAACTTTAGCTCCAGGGGACAGTATAGAACTGCCCATGTGGGTGCGTGGTCCTGATAAGAGTGGAGTACATGAAATCAACATGTTGTTTTATTATGAATCTGTAGAAGAAAATCCAAAGATAAGGTAGGTACTACGGTTTTGTATTGTATAATGTATTGTTATTGTACACTTATCATGCAATAAATAGCTAGTATTGTTTATATAACTTACACATGAAAATTCTAGAAATTCTTATTAGTTGATTGGTTTAAAAAATAAATAGGGCTGTCTACGCTGACGTCACAAGTAATGGGCAGCCATTTTGGGGTGTTGATTCCCACAGGCGCCATGTAAACTGGCAAGTGATAGCAGGAGACTGGAGTGGTAGCCGCTAGTTAGGCATTCCAAAATGCAGGTATTATTTCCTATTTGTTTCACTTGCATGGCATAAACAGCCCAAAGAAATGGTCATAAAAGCTGCCAAATGACCACGAGGGTTGTTTTCACCTCCAGTGAAACTAAGATTTTGAGTTACTAGAAAGTACATGCAGTGTTGTCTACCGTGAAGTGATACTGCAAAACGAGGACTAATGATAAAGGCTAAGCACCGGCAAGTGACCTGGATGAGTAGACAGCCCTATTACCATTGCATAGCTTAACCGTTGAATGGTCTTTCCCATTCAACGATGCTAAAACTAGTTCAAGTCATTTTGAATTGGTAACTATGCAAATCCTGGGTAGAGACTGTATAATGATAATTGCTCACATGACATGTGCATCCATTTGAACTTGTCAATTTCATATATGAGTGAAATAACCAAATCTTAAAACAAATATTAAATACTTTTCAACAACTCATCTTATCTCCTTGTACAGTAGCTTACTGTTGTTGATTTGTTATCAACCCACAGTTGATATGCAAATTAGCATGTTATGCCCGGCGCAGTGTTCACGGAAGTGCATTTATGCGGTACACTTAAGATGATGCAATGTTCGTCACGTTTGGAACTCCGAGTATGCGCTAAGACACCAGGTGCAAACTGCAAAGCAACAAACTTGCCGAAACTATCGTTTTGCTTTAGATTTTGCTAAAATATTTGAATGAGGAATGATTTCCGTTAACTGGGCTATTCTCAACCTGTCGTACGAGCTGAGTCAACTTAACGCTTATTTGTGTCGTCCTATGTCGGTTAACCAATTGACAAAAGAACTTTTTTTTTTTTTAGCATACTGCCTTTATTGTATACAAACACACAAAAACATCCAAACATGCATATATTATTGACAGTACAAGCCCCCAGAATATGGCCCGCTGTATTCTGCGCAATGAGACAATAAACAGAACGAGCCCATAATAACTCCCTCACAATTTCACCCTTTTGAATGACCTCGCCTCGCTACGTCTCATTGCGCCAAACACAGCAAGCCCAAAGCATGGTCATAGCATATGAAAAAACATTGTACAGCAGGGACTGCCTTTTAAGGCGCTACAGAGCAATGCTCTCCTTAATCACTCTCCTTAAATACTACAGGAGAGTGATTTGAAGCTCTGCTTAGAATCTGATCCATAGTCTGTCCGTTACCTGTATATTTTGACCATTTTTATGGATCTTATCTTAAAATGGCTTTGGCAGGATAATTTAGTCTCCTTACAAGTTAAGGGCATAGACGTATGTCTTAGATTTAAATATTTCTTTAGATCCTCTTGATTGCTTGACAATTTTTTTTTTTTTGGTTTAGCTGCTCATCTATTGCTCCCCTTAAAAGTTCCAGGAGAGTTCTTTGTCACTCCCCTGCTCATTTTAAAAGGCAGTCCCTGGTACAGATATATCTAATCAATGACAAAATGTTTCTTAATACACCATTTAGTACATGCCATGTATATAAGGCAAATGAAAGCCAATACCACGCCTCCCGTAACATTTTTTGCAAATCACAATAAGGCAACTATTTCATTCTTCATACTCAACAAAGTATTTACAACAATTGTGTCAAGCCATCACCCTTCCATCCAAAATTTTTGGCTATTTCTTTTCCCTGGTCAAAACTACTAAATCACATTCACAAGATGTTGATCACAGGGAGAAAAAACCTTGATAATTTCATTAAAATTACAAATAATGACTTTTAGATATTTCCAGCATGCTCAAATGCCGGCCAGAAAATCACATTGGTGGGCGGCGTTACTGGAAAACCCAAACATCGACCATCCATGCCTAATAAAACACCATGACAATTATGTATGTTTGTAACTCTGATACTGACATTTAATGTTCTTCAGTATTTTCCTATATAATGAACATTAGCCATAAACCATAACTTGAATTTATACCCCATATTTTATTTTCCAAGAAGCATTCCTAAATCCAGAAAATAAAGGGGGAAGATTGAAGTTTCACATGCCTTTTTTTTAAATAATAAAATTTGCAGTTTTTGGTTTTTTGAATTATATACCTCAAACATCACACAAACAAAAGAACTATACAACCTCATTATCAGTACATCCAAAGAAACATAAAGCCACAGCATAAAGCTAGAGCTAAAAATAGATTCATCAAGGTTGAATGACTTACAAGTCCCCACCTGTAAACACCCTCAATTATAAATCCGATACCATTCTAGTTCAGTCCTAACACCTGCACAGAGGTTCTACTATAGATAGGAGGGTAAAGCCGTTACGTCTCCTTAGAAATTCATCGTCTGGCATGTTTTGCCGACCAACAAAGAAAACATAGAGTAACCAAAAATAGAAGCAATGGCTGGCCTCACGCTTCTTCCACATACTGTGTGTGCAGCTTTGCATATACACTAATCGGTATGGGTAGTGATTACAAATTGAGGTATGTGTTAGAGGGGGCCAGGTTGTAATTGTACAATAGTGCACAGTGATCAATATGCTCAGATACTCTTTTTTCCCATATGCCAATGCGGCGCTTAGGTGAAAAGATGTAGTCATTGAGGCGGTTTATTAAATCAAGAGACTGACGTGTCATTTCAGTCGTTGTGTGGCCATGGGTAGGAGGACAAATTAACCACCCAATAGCACCCAACATCCACACAACTGATATTTGCCAGATTGTTGTATCGAAATTGGACATTATGTGGTATACAAGCACCCAACTATAATATTCGTGCAAAATTCAAAATGTCAGCCGCAGCACGGATCGACATGTTTTTGAATGGGCTTCACCCCCTTGCGAACACCTGTTGCTCACTTGACTGTGCGTCAAAAAGAACTAGGTCAAGTCAGGGATGGCATGACAATATAAAACAACAATTAGACTATAGGAAGTGGTTCCTATTTATAAAATGGAAAGGGGGCCTATTTTTCTTAAATAAGCAATTCATTCTCAATTGAATCAATCATCAAAATTTTGTTAGAAACGCAAGGCTCCCATTGGGATAATTTTTTTAAACATCTACATTTGTAAATAAATTGTTTTGCTGACAATATAATATGGTTAATTGCCAGAGGTGGTTTGTTTACATTGACTCCAAGAAATATATTCTCCCTACTAGGGTCAATTTTACAACCAGTTTTCTTATTTATCCAGTTAAAAACATGAATCCAAAAGACATGGATATAATTACAATCAAAGAAAACATGCTCCAGAGTTTCAATATTATTACCACAGAAGGTACATAAATTACTTTTTACAAAATCCAATCTAAATAGGTAATCATTTGTGGCAATGATTCTATGTAAGAATTTAAAATGGAAGTTTCTAGTTTTTGAGTCAATAGCACACTTTATGGCTAAACTGAAAATATTGGACCAATCGTAACAATGGTTAGGAATAAATTTATCCCATTTCCCAATAATCCTAGTTGGAGGAATATAAATTTTTTGCAACAGATTTTCCCGAATAATTCTATTTCTATTTTCCTTCCCAAGGACTAGAAAAATAGTATCTGAAAATTGAATATCTTTATCATAAAAACTCGAATTAATCTTGTCTTTCCAGTCCCTGGGAAGCGCCGAAATAAGACTATAATACTGAAACCAATTAAGGTTTCCAGGAAACTTCTCTGTCACTTCAACAAAGTCCAAAAACTAAATATCATTTGTTACAATATCCTTTATATAAATAATACCAGAGTTGTACCATTCCTTCCAAAAAAACACTTTATGATTAATTTTAATTGCAGAATTTAACCATATGACTTGCTTTAAAATATCAGTAACATCTTCAGGTTCTTTATAATGTAAAGAAGCCCAGCATTTTACAATATCTCTCACAAACAGATTATTAATCTTATCTATAAAAGGTTCTCTGTTACTGAAATTACACTTAAATAGTAACATACCACCAAAGGGTTCTATTGAATTAACAAATAAAATTTTCCAGCGAACATCCTCACTTTTATCATACAGACGCTTAACCCATGTAATTTAACTTAATTACATTCAGCGAGTGCCGAACTACTGGGTTAGCCAATTGTTTTGGCAGTTAACCCTGCTGTACCGCAGGGTAATGACCCACATTTACGGCATGGATACTTGCGGAAACACCCAGTGTTTTGCCCGAGGTCATCTGCCGAGCCTGGTATTTTGGTGCAGCAATCTCATATGTCCATGTTGACTGTCAGAACCTCCTGAAAGTTTACAGAAGTATTGAGGAGTGCATGGAATTAAACCTGTTTACAGGATGGCCCTCATTTTGTGTCACCTGCAAGAATTGCAGGAGGCACATACTTTCCAAATTCTCTATGTGTTGTGTGTATGTGTGTTGTGTTGTGTGTGTGTGTGTGTGTGTGTGTTAAAGTTTTGGTTAAACTTCAAGTTTTCAAATTGTTCGTACATGGACACATTACCTCCAATTGCCACCAAACTGAAAACAGGTGACATTAAAGGTTTGAGAACTGTCTCGTCATTGGTTTGATTAGAAAAACCTGTGTGTGTGTGCAAATGCACTCATAATGTTGTTCATGTGTGCTGTGCATGGACACTGTGATCAGCACACGTGTTGTGCATGTGTGTGCACATGTTGTGCATATGTGCTTGTGTGTGCGTATGTGTGAGAAAGGAAGAGGAAGGGGTCAAATAACCTTGTGAAATAAATCAACTATTACAATGGCATTAAAAATTAATAGGAGTTGCGCACACCTTGTGTAAGCACAACAAACTACGCGGAGGTTCGGCACATACTTTGACCAATTACGCATCGCGAAATGAGTTGCACGGTTCCTCCTGGCTCACGCAGTCTATGTGCGTTTGTTTGCTCCTGTCTAACAAATTATTAATCAGACTGTAGGAGAAGTTACGTACAGAGTAATACCATCAAACAAAAAGGCGGGGGGGGGGGGGGGGGGGGGGTTTTTTTTTTTTTTTTTTTTTTTTTTTTTTTTTTTTTTTTTTTTTTTTTTTTTTGACACGACCTGCTCGATTTGGGCATTGAGGATTTCCAAACGGTAATTTGGGGATCTGTTATGTGCAATTACTATGGCAGTCTCTGTCTCAGTGACATTACAAGATATCAACTCTTAAACCTTCGTTCTAAAGATCTTAGTAATATCATGAAAATTTAGGAAAAAATTATTAATGTCAAAATCCGTCGAGGTTAGTGGATTAACCTCGCTGCAAAACAGTGTAATTTCCAATAACGGTCATTTAACATTTAAATATTCGTGACTAGGCCTAGTCTTTAGTCAAGTCTGTATGTAACCGTTCGATGTGCGTAAGAGTGCCCTCCTACGTTAAGTCTTTGAAAAAGACTAGCACCCGGAAGTTGATACCGTTTTGAATTCGCTGTTGCTGTTAGGTTGGCATGTCCTACCTCCTGAGAAAAAGGAATATTTCCAGATGGTTGCTAAAAACTGACTTACACCACATGATCACATAACAATTTATGCAAGTGAATACAACCTGCACTTTTTCTGCACACAGACATAGGACAGTGTATCATACAGCAGTAGTCCATACCAGCAACTCAGTCTCTTTGACGGCCTCAGCACGGCGTGCACACGCAGCGGAGATGCCAAATAACAAGGGCAAAGACCTGAGTCTCTTAGTCAGCTTAGCAGTAGACAACCTTAATCAGGTAACATATGGCTTTAACCCTCTACCTGGGAACCTGAGCTAGCAGTAGCCCAGATTCACTTCAGTGGTTTCATTGTTTTAGTGCAGTGAAGCTGAACCATTGCTAAAGCTAGCGAGACATAGGCAATTCTGGCCGTAACCTGCCCTTGTTTTCTAGACAAAATGTTTTTCAATTAAACTGTAACCCGTTATCATCTGGTCTGCCCACAAAATCGTGGTGGCTGCATGTAACCACAGGCCAATCTTTACTGATAAAATCCTTGGTGTGGGAGGCCCAGGAAATTGCCTAGCATGGATCCAGGTACAGGGTTAAGCAGACAAGGTTATTAAAATGCATGAATCTAACCTTTGTAGGTTTGTCCAACAACGTTCAGCATGTTTGTGAATAAATTTGGATTATTAGTTTTTGGATAAAGTACAATTATGTGAAACCCTGTTATTGACAACTGAATCTAGTTATAGTCTCAAGTCAATGATATATTTGATGAGGTCACTTTAAAGGTGCAACGAGAGATTTCACATATCAGGTGCCCCTAAATAAATGAAAGTACTGATTTTTGCCCTGATGTAAAGCTTTCCATCAAAAATAAACCCATCTGAAAGGAATAAGCTGAGAAATGTTTCTTAGGTACAAAAATTTCGAAATTTCTAATTTCGTATAGGAGCAAATACGAAATTCAGCCCATGTTTTATATTGAAATATAAGCAAATCGGAATCACCGTTTTCCTCTCTTTTAAGGCATTTCTGTAGCCAAATACAAGGTAAGAAATCTATTGAGTGTCTAGTCTATATGAAATTGCTATTATGACACAAATTTGGGTGCCTCAAAAATCTCTCGTTGCACCTTTAACTGCTCAAGCAAAGTCAGTCTCACAGAACTATGTATTAGATTCCTGTCCAAGAAAGTTTGTCTCAGAAGAAAATGGCAAAAACCCCAAATGAAATGCTATTTGTCTTGCCTGAACTTTGTTCTGGAAAAGACCTAGTAATCACTTTTCTGTCTGTCTTTCTGTCTTTGTGTGTGTAAAAGCTTGAGAGCAAGTTATCTGGAGTTCTGTAAAGACTATGTTGATGCAACTTGATAAGTTCTCAACGATTTTGGTGCAAAATCTGCTAATGAAAGAGACAGGAGGACATTTCCAGAAAGAAGCGCCCCCATTTAACCCTGTTTTTTGCATATTTGGAATACTTACCAATGTATTAGATCACACCTGAAGTGAAATAAGCGAAATACGCCGTCTTTATGTAATAAGATGATGATTTAGTATTTTCTGTCTTGCACAACAGAAATTCAAAGTATGGTTTTTCTATAGGGACGATTACGATAGCAGGCAAGTTTGAAACCAGGTTTGCGGTTTTCTTTTGTACTTGTTTGTCCAATAAACTTTTGAAATGTTCTCGGTAGGTGGTCTACAACCGATCCAGTGCAATTTGACAGAAATTCGTATCCTCAAAAAAATATCCTCCTGTCACTTTAAGTATCTTATTTGCATAGTTATTAATTTTTCAAGAAAGCTTGTGAATGAGTTATCTGGAGTTCCATAGTGTGTATAATGATGTAACTTGGTGAAAGGAAGCGGGTTGGGAGTTCTCGAACTGATTTGATTTTGGGCGTAAATTATGCAAATTATGTATGCAAATGAGCATAATTGCTGTATCTCTGAAACAGTACACTGGATAAACAAAATTCCTTGGCTGCATGAAAGACCATAATTGCATCTTCTGTCAATTGTATTTGGGGCCAAAAAGGATTTAAAGGGCATCTTTTCTAACTAAGAAGTACTCTAATTTTCCAGGTATAACCCACAAAAGGGTTTCAACTCAGTGCCATAAGAAGAAAGGTGGTAGTAACCTATTTTCCTAATTGTAAACTTTATTTTTAAAAAAGGAATTTAGGTTGGATTTTATTAGATATGTGATACCCATACAAAGCTAACTTGTTGTCATGATATATATATGTGTCTAATCACTATTTGATTGAAATGCTTTTTTTTTTTCATTTGTTCAGGTGCATGATTCCAATATCACTGAGTTCAGTATTGAGCAGGTCTCCGGTGCTAGCACTAGGTGGGCAGCGAATGCCTGGGACCAGAAGGGTCAGCACAGGGTAAGTAAAAGAGTAGGAGTCGGTAAATATTCTTCTAGATTTAAAAAATATTGTATTATGTGGTCATTTTTGCAGGATTTTTATTAGGAATACGCACAGGGATAGAGCTACACCGGTCGGCGGCGGTCGACCACGACCAGCACTTGCTCCCACCGACCGGCACAGAGGGTCATGAGAGGTGACGACCGGAACTTTACTTTAAGGAAGAGAAAATTACACATAAATGGCAATAAAATCATGGTTTGTCCATAAGTGCCATAAGTGTTGTAATTTAAGATTAACGGCACTCGGAGAGTAGCCTGATACATAAAATCGATTCTTAATCTTGGTGTACACTGTAACCTCAGGTACTCCATAGCTATTCTTGGAGTAGAGGCAGGCCTCGACCACATCGCCTGCCATTGCTGGGGCACTGAAAATTCTCTTGGGCAATTAAAATGTTATACCACCCTGTCCGAATCGGGCTAGTAGAATATTTAGAAGAAAACTGGTTCACCTAAATTTGTTAGCTCATAATATGGTTTTGATATTAAATTTGGTGCTACAACTGTGCAATAGGGATTAGTTTTGAAGAGCAAAGAGATTACAGGTTAAATGACGGTCCCTGTAGGTCAGTCTTGTTGCTCTTGACCAAATTATATCACCGTAAATATAAGGCCTGGAATAATCATATCTTCAAACTTAGTATATTTAAGGTAGTAAATGTTCATGATCACCATTACATGTAATTGAATACTAAATGGCACGATTTTACAACACAAAGTTTGATCTGAGATATTTGTCCAGAATATAATATGGTTTTAATAATGAATAATAATAATAGCAGAAAGGATTTATATGACCTTAGTGCTTAAAACTGGCCTCTAAGTGCTTTCGCAAATGGTCGCTGATTCACGGTGGCCCAACCATACCATAAACCATTTAGAATCATTTCAAGGGATGCAGGAGATCGGGATCAGCGCTTTCCCTTATCAGCAAACATCATCGAGATAACCATCGCAAGCGGGACCGCTTCCCAATACGCATGGGTTACATCTGAGAAAACCAAGCGGGGTAATTTTCTTGTCCGGGAAATTAAAAGACGGGCTGAATCTCTCCACAGGGCTCGAACGAGCCTTACGCATGGCAGAGCATACACTGGGTCGAGCGTTACCTGATGAGCTGCTTGATATTAAATTTGTGACTACAACTTTGTGCAATAGGGATTAGTTTTGAGCAGCAAAAGGAGATTACAGGTTAAATTGAATGGTCCCGTAGTCAGGATTGTGCTCTTGACCAATATATCACAGTCCCCATATAAGGCCTGGAATAATCATATCTTCAAACTTAGTAGATTGCAGTGTAGTAACTGTTAATATCCACCAATTACATGTAACTGGAATACTAAATGGCACGATTTTACAACACAAAGTTGATCTGAGATATTGTAAAGATATATTGAAGTTAAAAAAAATAGGCCAAGTTCATGCACCCCCCCCCCCCCACCCCCCCCCCCCCCCCCCCCCCCCCCCCCCCCCCCCCCCCCCCCCCCCCCCCCGGTTCAGCAGTTGCTATTGACTAGGGGTTACACGATCGGGGCAAGCGGCCAGAAAATATTTATCAAGGCCTGCTAGGAAGTACTGATAAATGAAAATGGCTTTGGATTCATGGGTTACCCTCAGGATTCTAAAGCTAGTTCGTGGAAGAAGTAATTTTAGCATTGATAGAAATTTTCAACAAAGCCCTGAGCATCGGAATCGTTCCATTAGACTGGCTTCACTGCCAATTATTGCTCCAATCTATAAAAGGGTGACAAATCGATGGCTAGCAACCATCCCCGATATCTTTACTCCTGGAGCCATGGCTACGTAATAAAATCATGAGGGCATTTGGATCACTCCAGCTTTTAACAGTAAACGGAAATGGTTCCGTCTACTTTTGACAGTACATGATTTTGCGAAGTCTCTCAACCAGGAGTTCGGAAGTAGATATGGTGATAATGGACTTCGCCAAGGTGTTTGATACTATTCTTCATCAGTGTCTCCGGACATAAAATTAGTAGCTATGCACCAATAGATTTCCTTCAACAATACCTAGTTTGCAACCAAAATCAAGCAGCAAGTTGTGATCAATGGTGAGGTTCAGGAGTGGAAAAACAGAGTGAAGTCGGGGAAGTACCCAAGGGACAGGCTGGGACCCCCTTCTTTTTTCACTCTATATTAATGATTTAACAGATAATATTAAATCTTCAGTACATTATTTTTTGTGGATGACTGGCCATGTATAATACATCAAAGACCAGTCGACTTTTAAGCACCTGCAGTCGACATCAAAACCCAATTTTGTTTGTCTCTGTAGATCGGCACATAAAATTGCTTTGGTGTTATCTGTGTCTGGCCACCTGTGTGTACAGGTATATGTGGAAACAATGTTAACCGTACACTTGTCGATAAAGAGTTTTTTTTTAGTGTACTATTAAAAAAGACAGAAAATCTGGAGGATGTTTTGATTTATTTATGTGATTTATTTTTCCGTAATTAAGCGAAGATCGTGGTGGAGAATCCCAAGTGTTTGCCTGAAAGCTTGCCAGTACAGGAGTCCATGTCAGAGTAAGGTGATGCCAATGTGTTTCCATATATTGTATTTTCCATGAGAAATTGGAGTAAATTCACCATAATTGGATACAAATATTGTATTTTTCCCTTTTACATTTTTAAAGACGACAAAACATCGTAAATCCATAACACTCAGGTAAGACCCACCTTCGGGTATAAGACACCCCCAATTTGAAAGAAAAATATTAGAGATTAGCATACACTGGGGTATAAGCCAAGTGGTAATTTTAGATCAGGAAACAATGGGGCGTAATACACAAACAAAAATCACCTTTTAAAAAAAAAAAACTTGACTTTATATAGGCCATCAAGTGTGGCCCAATGCATGAGATGGCTGTTACAGAATTACTTTGAGGAATGTGATGGGAAAATTGAACTTTTATTGTCCCCGCGAACGAGTGTTGGACGGGGACTATAAAATGAGCAGCGTACGTCCGTTCGTCCGTCCGTTCGTCCGTCTGTGATAAAAAGTTAACCCACGTTGTATATGATTTATCTGCGAGTTCCGTAAGGGGC
Organism: Ophioderma brevispina; assembly: GCA_023653785.1. Lineage (NCBI taxonomy): Eukaryota > Metazoa > Echinodermata > Ophiuroidea > Amphilepidida > Ophiodermatidae > Ophioderma > Ophioderma brevispina. The sequence continues at coordinate 38,352 of JAMKCH010023751.1, forward strand.
TACGATGATTTAACGTGGTGGAAAGAAGAGGGTTGATGAGTTGGATCCGACCTGATTAGATTTTGGGCGTTAAAATATGGTAACTAAGTATCTAATTTGCATTAATTTTGAAAAATTATCTGCAAGGCCTGTGTACAAGTTTTCTGGAGGTTCCGTACCAGGCGTATAATGATGTACCTTGGTGAGAGGAAGCGGGCTGAAGATTCTCGACCTGATTAATTTTGGGCATATTGGTAAATTGAGTTGCAAATGAGCTAATTAATATGCAAAAATCAGCATAAAATTGCTATAATTTTTTGTTTTTTAAATTGTACATTGGATACTCAAAATTCCTTGCGCTGCAATGAAAGCATATCATGGGCCACATCTTTTTTGCATTGAAAGTATGTGATATAATATGCGGCTTAGGTATGCAAAGAGCTAATTAAATATGTCGTCTTGCTATAAATCTCTGAACGTACGTCTGAATAGGCCAAAATTCCTTCGCAACATGAGACTACTCTGCATAGGGGGGGGTTGGGTGTTGGGGAGTGATTATATTGAGCTTAGGTATGCAAGGAGCTAATTAATATGCGTAATTGCTGTCTCCTGAAACGGTACCATTGGATAGGCAAAATTCCTTTCCTTCGCACACATGAGACTACTTATCCTATGGTAGGGGGTGGGGTGTTGGGGAGTGGATATATTGAGCGGTTAGGTAGCAAATGATCTAATTAATATGCGTAATTGCTGTATCTCTGAAACGGTACATTGGATAGGCAAAATTCCTTCGCTACATGAGACTACTAGTGGCCATATGGGGAGGGGGTGGGGTGTTTGGGAGGTGTTTTGGGTGTTGGGGAGGGGTGTTGGTATTTGGCGGGTGGTTGGGGAAGGGGGTGGTTTGGCACTGTGTTGGGAAGTGGATGGGGTGTGGCAGGGTTTTGGCAAGGGGTTGGGTGGTTGCAGGGTGTTAGGGAAGGGGGTGGGGTGTTTTTTTTATGAATAATGTTTTCATTTGGAGGGGATGTGGGGATGGGGTGGGGTTTTGCATGTTTTTTTGGTGATGGGGTGTGTGTATTGGGGAGGGGGTGGGTGTGTTGGGGAAGGGGGTTTTGTGCTCTGTGTGTGGGCTGTGTTTTGCGCGCGCGGGGGTGCGGGGGTGTTGCGTTGCCTTATCATCGGCTGTTAGTGCTTCCGCGACACCTTCGGTGCGGGACATATTTTATTTTAAACCGCATCGCGTAAATACGAGTCTGCCCTATGTTTTTTAATGTTTGAATATCATCTGCTAACAACACTAAAGTGTACATTAAATGGTACCTGGTGACTAATATGCTCTGTGAAATGATATTTTTGGCAATTTATTGTTATCTAATATTTTCTCTCCAAGTTCTAGCCCCTTCCCCCGGGTATAATACCCACCCCTATTGTGAGAAAAATCTTCACTCTTTGGGGGTGTGCTTAATACCCGAACCCCCAAGTGCTTCGGTAATCAGGACGATTGGCTCTCTTAATTATTATTGCACATGATTATCGTACTTTATCCTGTAATAAAAAAAGATGTGTTATGGCTGTCTTGAAAACTTAAATTTGACCCTGTTGTATAGTTGGTCTCAAGGATGTTGTATCTCTGTGTAAGTATTAAAAAAATAAAGCTAATCTCCATAGGGACAATGTTTTCCACATACTTATGGCACACATGTGCTCAAAATGCCTCAATGTTTGATTAACCTAAGAACCTCAACAGCGTCACCCTTTTACTGAGACCTGAAACGATAAACTGTAGACATTACAGGCGTTAATCCAACTGTGGACATTGTATTAATTATGAATTGTTCACTCGTGTTAAATACTTTTATGATTTATGAGCTCAGGAAAAAATAGTGTGAATAAATATGATAGATGGTTTTGATTGGTCTTATAGATGGAAACCAAGTCAATGAAGTGTCTTACCACCTTTACAGTTGGAAAGTGTACTGTAATACTCTTTATGTTGTCTGTTGTTTAATTGCAGTATTTACCAAATGTGTGTGATTATCAAGTGGGTTATGTACGTAACCAAAGAGACTATTACATCCTGAGCCTTGTTTTGCATAATATGTACAGAATGGCATTTATAAGGAAAAAACATGTGTACATATCTATATTATAATAGGCCACGTGTGTCTGGCTGTCCGCCCTTTTTTTCAGAGGTCGGGGGTCGTACACTAACACCAAAACTTGGTGGATGGGTGTAGCTTTGGCCTGGCTGTAGATCAAGGTCGATCGGTTAGCAGATACGTGCCCCACAAGGGGGTACTTGCGTAAAATGTTGCAAAACAAGTGGTGCTTTTAAAAAGCCAGGTGATTGTGAAACCTGGGGACTGCCAGTAAATATGATAGGAAAGATCATTTAATTGTATTTTTTTGTAGTTCAAAATATCAGGACTCTATAAACATTACCCGATCACATAGTCAATTTTACATTTTTAAGGTTATGGACCCAATTTTGCATAATTACTTAGGTAATCGTGTTCTACAATCAGCAAAGTTTCATTTAAAGAAAAAAATAAAAAACTTAAAAAAAGCAAAAAATATTATTATTTTTGTACTTTTTTCTCAAAATTAACACATCTGTGTTTCACATAACTGTCATAACGTTCATTGACATGTAGTACGCGGTTCTATGTTGTTCAACCTAAAATAAACCTTTAACATAGAGACATTTTTTCATATTTCTGTCATTCTTAAAAAAAAAACATTTTTGCACAACCATGATCTATTCCATGTGCCATGAAAACAATGATTGGAGTTGCATTGTATTTTCATATCCAGACTTGCAAACCTTTGAAGCATAATTACGAGGATCTATAATGGCGGGTTCATATTCCAGTGGAAATGTTAAAGTATTAAACTTATGTAATGTTGTCTTCAAAATATTAAAGTTAAGCTACCTTTTTGCTGCTTTCATTGGCAGTAAGCATTGAATTGTTCCGCGGTCAATTTCCAATCGCAATTTTCTTGACCATTGTTTTTGTTTAATACGGACAATATTTGTTGTGGGCAATGATAAGATATGTAGGAAAAACGATCATGATAACAAATGTATATTTCACTCATTCTGTCAAACAGGTGGACAGTGCAGCTACCCCATGCTGTGACTTCTACTTCCGCTCAAGACGGACTTCCCCATTATCTTCTCTTCACACTTGCTCTTCCAACAAGTCCACACCCAGGACCTTGAGTCCAGTAGACACCACCAACGATCAGTTGCCTGGATGGAGAAAACTGATGAGAGGTGGAGAAAGAGAAAAGCTTGCGTTAGAGTCCAGTGTTGCTGGCAGAGCTTAGTTTATATATATGGGGAAGGTGAGATTACTTAGTAGTTAGATAGTAGTTAGTTTTTTTAGTTATTATGGAAGGTGAGAGTAGTTAGGTAGTTGTAGTAGTAGGTAATAGGATAGTGAGTTAGGTTGGTAGTTAGTTAGTTAGTTAGGTAGTTAGTTAGGTAGTAGTAAGGTAGTTAGTTAGGTAGTAGTAGAGGTAGTGGTTAGGGTAGTTAGTTAGTTAGTTGTTAGTTAGGTATAGTTAGGTAGTTCGTTAGGTAGTTAGGTAAGTTAGGTAGTTAGTTAGGTAGATAGGTAGTTAGGTAGTTAGTAGTCAGTACCAGTAACCAGTTTCTCAAATGCCGTTTTTGTCCCGGGGTGCGGATTCACCGCGCACTGGCAACAAAAACTGCGTGTGAGTATTATTGGGAACAAAGAGAATTGATTGGATGTCCTTCCTGATGCAAGTTACAGTTTTTTTGGCAGTGGCCAGCCTTTGAAACCACGCCCCACATGCAAGGCAGCATGGGCTAGATGGCCGCCATCTCCAGGGCTGACACCCCACCCTTGTATGTAGCCAGTACCCTCATCGATTCCGTTGGAAACCCGAGGGGTGATGGTTAAAAATCTGTCTTAAAATCTAATTGTAAGCTCTAAATGTATCAGGCAGTGTTGGAATTTATGTTTTCTTTTATAATAAAAAAATTCTTGTGATCAAATTTATGGTGTATTCACTTTACTTGTGGGTAAACCTTGACTGACATTTAGATTTTTCAAAGCAATTTATTGGACTGTTCAAGATGTATGTTTTTGAGTAACGATGATGGCTGTGTTTGATTACTTGCCTCGCACACTTTCTTATTGTGTTTTGGCCCCTTTTTTGGTGTGCTGATTTGCTTAGGGTATGTAGCAAAAGTGACTCTACATTATGTGCATGGGTTTGTGAGACAACTTTTTTTTTCTTAGTGGTCGTAAACAAATCCTTCATCTTACTATCAGTTTGTAACAAATGTTATTTCTGTTTTTGATTGGTTATGGTATTGCAGGCCCTTTTGTAGAGGGACAAGGGAAAAAAAAGTAGTCCCTTTCGGTCAGCATCAGGTTGCCATAGAAGCATCAACAAAGAAGTAACTTACACAGGTGATTACCAGGGTAAGTTGGATACATAGAAATATCGATGGACCTACAATTTTGAAGTACTTATGGAATAAAAATTTGTCACCAGCAACTTGTTTTGTGGCTTATTTCTGTTAGATTTTTCAAATACCATTCACACAAACTTTTAATATTTTATCATGCCAGAGAGGAATCGAGAACCACAAAATAAGACACTTGATATGCCAGTGATCTTACAATGGCCACCAAACGGAAAAAAATTTTGTATGTGCCACACCACCCAATGAATTCAGCAGCCTCAATGGAATAATAAACGCATGTTGAAGGAGGCTGGCCGAATACTGATCTCCCCCAAATACCCACAGGTTCTATAAGAGATAGTTTTTGGCAAAGAGCTCAAATTTGTCGCGGAGGCACGTGGAAGGGTGAATCCCTCGGCCGAGCAAAGAGGATGTCTTTGGACAAATAGGCGTACTTCTGTGCAAGCATAATGGTGGCAATCAAAGTTATTATGTGGTCATCATATGGGGGACACAGTAGTAAACCTTCTAATTAATTGCTCGTACCAACATTATCTTTCAACTGAACCCTTTCTTTAAACCACAATAGGAATGTGCTGACATTAACAAAACATAGCCGCCAGACAGTAGTATCACATTTGCTTGACCAAATGCATTTGAACAGCGCCCTAGTATGTATTGCCCAATCAGTTCTGAGAATAGTCCAGGAAGATTTATCCCAGAAGAAATAAAGAAAAACAATATGCACAAAATGTTAGAAAGGCGATGCACAGTAGATCCCCATGAAGGGCACTATACCACAGTCATATACAGGGATGGGGCAAATAACATAAAGCGCAACACCTTTATTGAAAGGCTTATAAAGAGCAGTACCACAAGTTACCACATAATTACATAGTGTTTATTTTGTGGTCTGAATCTTTGGTAAGGCTAATCAAAAACCACAGGAAATTTCATGTTAGAATATTTTGTCTACTTAAACTGACCATTGTGACTTCCATTTTAAATGGAAAAACTAAATTTCTGGTAAGTAAGTTTATTGATCAATTGAAAAAGTCTGTGATTGCAATTTTTCATTTCCAATTCACAAGGTTTTTTAATCCTGTATTAGTTAGAACCTTGTATAGAGCATACCACATATTTATTATCCACATATTTTGTGTTTGTGTTTTGTACGAGACCCAATATGAACAGCAATATATTAAGTTTGTGAAAGAACACTAGGTTGAAGAGAAAGAGGAACCCAGTCATGACGTAGACCCAACTTCTGAAATACACATTAGGATTTCCTGAACAGGTCCATGACTTTATTCAGACAGGTAAGCTCTCTAGTATCATTTAGGGAAAAAAAAAAAAAAATTAGTTAGTCATAGCTTCTTGATATTGATGCAGGTATATAAAAGTATCATTTCTGAAAGAAATGATTTTATGCAATCTAAAATACCCCTTAACAAGCTTGAAAATTTGAATTTTTTTCAGAAGATTGTCAAAAATTTTGTTTTGCTCCCAGAAGTTTCATTCCTAAATTTTTAATCCCCCTGGCTTAAAAAGCCTGGGGATACTGCAGCAGCAGATTCCTTATGTGGGTGTTGTGTTGTGTTTTCATTTGTTAAGATTGACTTCTTTTGGTATCTTCTGCCCAAACTCTTGGGCCAATTGCAGCTAAACTTGATAAGAGGAATCACTGGCCAGGTTTCATATGTGGTAATGCCCGCTGTTGTGAGAGGGTTATGTGTGCCGATTAAAGGGGCATTCTTTGAAAAATTTGTCCATTTATTTTTCTGCCACAAATTAAAATGCTATGATCATAAACAAAATTTGGTTGTATAATCCCCTGACCCATGGCCCATCATGAAGGTGTACACAGATTGCGGTCAAAAGTTTATGTAGTGAATTGTGGAGATTCTGTCATTTTAGTTATGTTGACTGTTTTTTTTCTTCTCCTGCACAAATACTTGGGTCAATTGCGCCAACTTGATCAGAAGAACCACTGCCCAAGTTCTCTGGGTGTCGCTGATGGTGATGAGAGTGAGGTCATGCTTTGTGAATCATAATTGGGGTCAAAGGCATGTGGTGGGCCAGTTAAAAAGGACATTTTTTCTTCAAATGAAGCTAATTTGTCAATGTGGTAGGATGATGAAACTTGGTGGCGTCTGGTAACCATTCATTGCCGCAGAAATTTTAAGGTCATGTCGGGGTCAATCCAATGTCAAATGGTTTATGTTCATGAAACTTGTAGGTGTAAGTCAAATTTTGATACCAACACTTAAAAGCCCAGGGGAATTGCAAGTAATCCAACTTGCAGTGTTTTTGTCAAATTGAATCTTAAAATCTGGTCTTCCTCAAGTAAAAAAGTCGTTCTTGTAACAGTTCGGGCGGCGCAAAAACTGAATTTTCCAAGAAAATGGTTTTAAACTCTGGATTAAAGAATCAATCAAGGCTATACAAGACTAAAACTGCTACGCCTTATTCACTCTAAACTGTCTATTATTTTTGTGCAGAAATTGCATTAAGGAGTAACCATTATAATTATAGGTCAGTTTGGAGGTCTTTTTCCATGATAGAAAATATTTGCTGTAATAGCCATTTGAATGTCATGTGGTTCTGTTTATTACTTAGTTTCAGTGCTCCTCACTGTGGTAAATGTGTCTTATTTGTGTGTTTTCAGAACCTGCGGTGTGATGCCAATCAACTGAATCGTACAACTGTGCAGTCAACCAACCTAGATGTTGCCATAGCGACCCGGCGAAGAGGAGAATATCATTGAAAAGTAGGTATCCTTTGTTTGGCCCGAAGTATGGGACATAACGTCTTACTCTCGCGCATCTATTTGCATGTTTATTTGCGCACGGCGGCTTTGCACGTTTGCAAATATCTGTGCAACGTTTAAGCTGTGTGAAAGCTTGATATCACTTCTCTACTGCCAGACGAACTGTACCATGTTGTACTATTGCACGTTTGGCAAAATGTCATCTGTGCACGTTTAAAGCTGTGTGAAAGGCTATGATATCACTTCTTCTAGCCAGACGAACTGTAACCAGTTTGTACTATTTAATTTCAAAAACATCCTAATTGAAAGTGGTGGTAAGTTGTTTGCCAGATGATGATTTTATTGTAAAGATTGCATTGGTACATAGATCTGTAAAAGGCAAGAGTCTTTATCCAAACACAAATACAAAAAAAAGTCGTCCCCCCCCCCTCCCCCCCCCCCCCCCGTAAAGAACCCCTCAAAACTTCCTGGGTAACAAGTTATTCAAGATAAACCTAGTCAGAACATATACTATGGAGTTTCTGAAGCTGTATTGGTGAAAATTACAGAACTCCTTGCCTTAACGGTAAGCGCAATAAATAAAGACAAAAGGAGCAGTGGCGTACCCAGAAGGGGGCAGCTGTCCCCTGTAGTGGATATACGTGCCCCCTCTTTTCCCCCCGAAAAATTGTGATTTCATAGGCCGTATACAACCTAACAAATTTTTAATATATGCTTGCCCCCCTGAAAATATATATGCCCCCCCTGAAAAAAAGCTGGCTTATTCCACTGAAAAGTAGTCATTTTTAAAATTCGGCAGAGCGATTTCATGCCAATTTTTACTGTGATACAACATGCAAATGGGAAAGCAGTTTAAATTCCCCCGCCATGGTTGCACCATGTCATATCCTTTTTTCTTTTGAATTCATACTCGGTTAGGAAATAATGAAGCCATCCATTCATGGGGTATTGAGAGGCCATTCACGCCAACTTTCATCTTGATCAATGGACCCCTGAATGCCAACAGATGCATGGATGAAATCCTGCATGCATATGTCACACCAGTCGCCGCTGCCATTTGCGATGATGCTTAACTAATGGATCAAAATGCCCGTCCACATTGAGCCAGAGTTGTCACATGGTGGCATTCACAGGATGGTGTGGCCCGCCAACTCACCTGACCCGCTTGAATATCTGGACCAGCTGAAACGGCTGAACGAGCTGTATCTGCACGCATTGATGCCAAATGTTGGAAGAAGAATTGTGAACTCCATGAGGCAATATTGCAGTGCCAATAAGTCATTGGCAAACGTGGTGGCTACACACACATTATTAGACCGTCAGTAAACTGTTTGATAATGAACAAGTAATTCAAACACAGATTTGTTGTTTTTGAAAAGCGTAATTTTTGGTTCATGTTGTGCTCATTCAGTCGTTAAGTCACAAATATTGTTACCTTTCACGAAACTGCTTTCTAACAACCATAGTTATATCATTTGCTAGGTTTGATCTTTAAAAATTGGATACCCTGGAAATTATGGGGGATTCTTTAGGGGGGAACTTAATTTTGATTTTGTGTTTACTTAGGGTTATTTCAAGTGGATGACCCAGTTGGCCATGATGCTGGTACCACAGAAAAACAATACATGTAGGGTGCTATGGAAATTTACTGATGATTTGTCAAGACAGAATTGTGGATATAGTGGGTCTTTGTTTTATTATAGCCAGCACTTCATTTCAAATTTGGTTTGGCCAAGTAAAAAAAAAATTATTAGTTTCTCATCCTAACTTTTTTCAAAAAGGAGGATGAGGGCACTTTTTTTCTTACCTTTTCCAAAACAACATTTTTCCCCCCAAAGATGATAGATCTAGTGTCTTTTTGCCAAGACTTCCATATGTGCCTCGCCAAATCATTACACTGAGCTGATTACCTTTACACCAATGTTGACTGAAATATACAAATGCAAATATACTTTGTCTTGTCTCAAGTGTGAAATGAAGATGAGCACGTATACATAGTGCTGCCTTTTAGTTGGAGTGCACTTGTGCTTTGCCAACTCGCAATGAAAGTCGGTACAATGTTTACGCCCGCAGCGCTACTTCATATTTGAGCTGGACATATATTCGAGTATATATAGGTGGGGAACAACGCAGCTTCAAATGACACTAGAAAAGGTACTGACAACAAAACTTAATTTTAACTTTTATTGTTTTTTTGTAAAAAAAAAAACTTTTTTGATGCTGCAGCAAAAAATGATGCAGGCGGGGACGAGAAACTAATATTTTTTTGCTTGGCCTTAGTTTTTAATTTGACTTTATTTATTCTTTACAGTGAAAGCGCGACCGAGCAGACAGGCGCGTCATCCCCTCCCGACTATTGGACTTCTATGTTACCTCCGGTCAAAGCAACCAATTTCGCCTGGGTAGGACACATCTCTCAAGAGCTCACCCTATCCCCACAATGCAGCCACCAATCTATGCTCTGGGCATGCTTCAGTAAGCCGGGAGTGTTCAACCTCAATAGTGTCAAGATCCTAGCAAGGTCGCCTACAGAGGGCGGTGTGCAGAGGGACGAGCAAGCGGTGGAAGGCCAGGGAAAAGTGCAAAGGTTGGGTTTCACACGTCAGAAGAATTTATCGCCCAATTTAGTTACGGTAGTGGAATTAGAAGCGTAGTGGCTGGAATTGAGAATAATGTTGTTTGTGTGAAAGTAAGGTTATAATTGGAAAATATTGAGGGTTTTCGCAGTGCAGTTCATGCACTTTTGGCAGCCATCTTGGATGACTTTTGCATGTAGTGTTTGTGGAAAAAGTGACAAAATATGGCACCGTTTTTAAATTACTTAAAATGTCATTGAATAATCCGGTCAATATGGTCTCTTACATAGAAACAGTTTCATTTGAAAGCAGAAAGAAAAGATCCCTGAAAAAGGTCAGTGTATGTATTCTGTCACAAAATTCAGGGTGTTGACAATGTGATATGCTGCTTGCATTTGCTGTAGAGAAGTCTGTTTTGGGTTGTTTGAGTCGACATGTACTTCCACCAGCTATATTGCCACCTATGTCAGATGATGGTGAAATGAAAATCTTATGATGCATTTTATATCAGAGCTTTGATTATATGCATTGGATTATGAATCTTCGCAAAATTGTGTATTCACTTGTAACATGATTATATTGGGAGGTTTGATGCCATACCTGATCTGTGTACTTGTATGCAAAGTGTGGAATTCTTTTGTTCGATCCATGAACAAAAGGGTTCCACATTACAAGTACATGTCTCGTGCATGACTTCAAAACCTCCCTACTAACTATTTGGCACAAACCTTCATACTATTTTTTATATTTTTATGTGGGCTGCCAGCGTAGCCGATAGGCACACTTAGCGTTCAGTTGTTATGTACACTGTATGCATGATGTATGTATGATGAATGATGTTTGTCTCTCGTCATCATTTATACAGAAAAGGGGAACCTTGACTAGGACGCAAAGACCGAAGTTGATGCCACTTAGTGTGTTGGTAGTGGTGGACACAAGTTCAAGTATAACCTATGCAAAGTGTACAGTTGATGGTAAACATGCATATTAATGTGCTCATTTGCATATATTTGTTCTGATTGGCAGCCCACAGATATTCTTTATAGCGAGTGCAAAAGCCAAGAACTGTCCTAGATGTATTTTGTGGGTTGTGGAGCTATCGGCCAAATCTGACAATGCATTGTGAAAATAATGAAATTTGAACAGCCAAGGACAATTATTTTGGGATCATGAATCTTTAAATTGTATTTCAGCAAATAGCTTCCATCTTTCAAATGAAAGTATCTATATAACAGCTTAGCCTGTTAATTTGTTTATTTACCAACATTTTCAAATTAAATTTTGATTTTGTTGCTTTTTTCCCCACTGTGACCACATTTTGAAATCCAAGATGGTTGCCAAGAAATGCGCCTGTCACACTGCGTCGCATTGTGAAAACTCTCAATTCTGGAAGGGCACCTTTAAACACAGTTACTAGTCTCACTAATGCTTTTTGACATTAATCTGTTCATTCAAAGAAACTAATGCTCTATAGTTCATCGCCGGGCAGGAAAGATATATGTATATTTTCAAAGCAAATTGAGTAAAATACGGTGAAATGACAATAGAAAGGGTCCATGTGATGATATTTTTATTTTGCAGGAAACCAAGAAAACTTGCCACTTAAAAATGTTTCATTTCTCAGGTAGTTTATTGTGTCTCCTGCAAATTGATAATATCAACAAGTAAAACCTACAAATCTCGATAGTGAAAGGAAGTGATTTATTTTATAAATATGGGAAAATGCAGAGAAAACCCAGAATCCTTGATATGTGCACAATTCAGATACAATGAATCAAAAACAATTCAAAACGTATGGCAAACATCACTGTATTGAGTAAACGATCGGGTTGTAACAATGAGACTCCAATTTTGAAATTCTTGGAAGAAAAGGACAAATCTGAAGTGGAAATAGTTAATGTGCTATATGCCTGAGACACCACTTTGACAATGAATGCTGGATGAGACGTCAGCCTTGGACAAGTGTCCAAACATGTTGTATTATTCGTAACATCAGAAGTAAATTTTAAGTGCTGGTGTCGCCCGGTTGCCACAAAAACTTGAGGTTCTGTTTCAAACCCACCCGTAAACTCTGCACTACAAGAAAGTGGTCGCCGAACTTAATTGAGACCAGTTGTCATAGGGCATGGAGAAGGCTCAGTGTGCTTTAAGTACTTCAGAGTAGTTTGAAAATAGAAGTAATAACTTGTTACCCTCCGCCAAAAAAATAAATACCCAAGGGGATTAAATTCCAAAATTTGGAATGATATTCAGGTTGTCAAGACAACAGATTTTTTTTGTTGCCAATTTTGACAATTTGGTTAAGTCAGTGAGGAATAAGCAAACAATCTCTTCAGGTTTTAGAGGGTTAATACTGTTATAGTATGTTCTCATTTACTGCAACAAAGTTAAAATGATTTTAACTGGTGATGCATCAATTTTGAAATGTTTTTACTGGAATCCTTCACAAGTTTACTGCAACATACTACGGAGACCTGGGTTGACCTGTAGTAAGTCGATTAGGAGTGCGGCAGGAGTGACGGAACATTGCAGTAAATTTACTAGTGCAGTGCAGTAGAAGTGTGAACAACCTTCAGCTGTAATCACATTGTATGGCCTATTGAAAATATGGTATACTCAATGATGATGTGGCTCTCTGTGCTTCCCATAGCTACATTGCAATTTGTAACCACTCCAAGATTTTACTCTAAAACAGTTCAACTTTAGGTGACTTGCAGTTGTGTTTACAGGTGACCCTTACTGGATTTAGTATGTGAATGTGTGTGCAACTAAGCTGCACACTCATTTATTGTTTGAGGCTGGTAATCTCAAAGGGAGTTGAACTTTAGAACCAGGTTTGAACCAGAGTTAGTCCTACACGAGTGGACCTTTTTCCCTTTCAACGTATTATGAAAGTTTGAAATAACACGTGAGAAAATTCCTCATGGATGGGCCAGAATGGTCCAACCATGAGAAATTTTCTCACATGTTATGGCACATCTTCAGAGTATGTTAAAAGGAAATAAAGGTCCACTCATGTGGACTAACCCTGGTTTAAACCGGGGTCTAAAGTTAGACTCCCTTTGAGAATACCAGCCTAAAAGATTAAAAAGGAAGGGAAGGTGTTTGGGCATCGCTGGACATAAAATGTTTAACCCATTTCTTTTTGATAGCAGCAGTAAATTCCTAAAGTGATTTTATTTTATATTTTGGCCTGTCTTTAGCTTGGCAGTAATGAGATTCTTGCTTATCACCCTATTTACAGCCAATAGCTACTGGGTCTCAGCATTGCAGAAAATTGGCCTCAATTGGATAGGTTTTGTTGAATAGAATTATATTCTGAACTTTCCCCCAAATTTCTATGCTCCAAAGATGTCTAGTAAAAATATAATTAATTTTTGTAGTAAATAATTAAAACTGAGAAGCTAATTGAATGCACAGTAGTTATGATTATGCAAAACGTATTTGTTTGAGGGAATTTCAGCTGGATAAATAATACTCCCCCCCCCCCTCGTTCTCTATAAAACCATGTCGTAATAGAAAACAAAATATAACAATGCTTGATATTTTCTTGTAAAACTCTGGTTATATGACGGCTAGTTGTTTTCCTATGCACTAATTCACAGGTTTTGAAGTCTGGCTGAAAAAAAGACCAACCAATTACCCTTTTTGTGGGTAATCCATTATACTAAGTAACAAGTTGATGTAAATATAGAAGTTACTTTGGTAGATAAAGACAGGGGAAAGTAAAGGAGCGTAATGGGCAATGAGTCTGTTATGTCCACACCAAGAAATCCGTACGCATTCAAGAATGCTTTATTTCCAATATTGAAAATTTACTATGATGACTTGTATTATAATCGTATTCATTAATTCTGGGACACGAACGACCAAAACACCGCGTATGTGCGTATCCTTACCTTGGAAGCGTATGTTCCAATGCCCTTGACAACGGCAATATAACGCGTTTAATGCAGGGCGCAGTCGGGCGTAGTCGTGCGTAAGTTGAATACATGAACGCTTGTATCAAGCTCTCTGTGCGTACGCCGTGTCCCAGAATTAAAGAATACGATTATAGTGAACACTAGCTTGATTGACCAACTATCATTTTCAGGGCATAGTGGCGATTCTTTAAAGCCATTGTCACTATAAAAAAAACAACAGGTATTTGATTTTTTTAAAAGATCCTAAGTAAATGACCAAGTAAAATCACAGTACAACACGATAAAACTGCAAATATAATCTTATGTCTACTCCAAGATAACAAAAAATGACTTCCATGTCATTGTATGCTATGGATATCCTTTTAATATTTTATCACATTGTTAAATAAGTATACATGTACTACATAATACACTGTTCTACAGACAGAACAAGGTTAGCACATGAGCAAAGATTTGATGAGCATATGCTTTTATGTTAACAACACCATTTGGTAAGCATTGATTTAGTTTCAAGTTTCCAATTTCATTCAGGTAAAGATTGTCAAACATTCATTTTGTGAGCATGATGGGCAATAATGTCAGCATTGAAAATCAGATGGAACGGGGCTCCAGCATCTACTAGCCGCAGTAGCTATCAGGCATTTGGTAACCCATCCTGATTACAAAATCTTTTGATGATTAAAATCTTATATAGCCTGAGAGGGACCCCTGGAATGTGAGTCCTGATAAGTGCTGCAAATGGTGCCTTCAGGAGAGGGGATATAGACAAGATTACACAGGGATCAAATTTTGAAATTGATCCAATCATGTTGAAAAGTATACCATGTTATTGGTCTAACCATAAGGATTCCAAAAAGGTATAGTTTGTACTATCTACAACCTGAAGTCTTGGAGTTATAGGTTAAAAATAACAAAAATTAATAAAAAGAGTCATTTTACATACATACAGGTGTATTTAACATGCCAATCAAGATCACAACACGGCTGTCTATGCAGATATCAGAATCAGTTCACATCCTCCATAATGGCTACTCAACGATGCACTTTATGTCCATAGTTAGATTATAAATATCCAGAAAGCACCTGGATGGATAAGGGACGGCTATGGGTTAAACACCCATACTCTTTTCAAACCTAGCTGTGACAAGCATGTATGGGTGTCTTTGCCATACATGGGACCAACTGCTTAACATCCCCTCTGAAAGACAGGGCTCTCACATGGTTCATTTGCCCTTGTCTAAACAACCATGGGTTGTTGTACAGGGGGTCAAATTTTAAAGTTGCTCTGATTTGGATACAAAAATGGTGCAAATTATTGGTGGAGCTCATAGGATTAAAATAAGGAATAGTTTAAACACATTTAAATGCTTGGTTACAAAAGGTCCATGCCCATTGCATAAAAAACACATACCAGCTAGGCAGCTGCTGCTTGCAGAAGTAAGATGGAAATCATGAACCCAGAAGATCAAATCATCAATTTTCACATTTGTGTAACCAAAGCCTCTTAATATCTTTTAATGCTGACTGCCTCTTTCCCGCTTGTTTATTAATGGAAATAATATGACAATCATAATAATACAACTGAAAATTGATTAGTAATCTTAATTTGTATTTTGAATGTGACAGATTAATTTAAATTTCTAAGTGTATTCGATATGTTTGACTTCCTCAATTTGAAAACTTTCTGCACTCCATGAAAGTCAGACTTCCTCTTCAGTTTCAGAACTTTCCGCACTCCATGAAAGTCGCTAATGGTATGGGATATTCTTTGACATGTCTGTTGTTACATTATTAGGGTTGTAACTGCTGTTGAATACTTTGAGGAAATCACATTGGGTACTTCTCTTGAATATTGGGGTTTCTGCACTCCATGAAAGTCGCTAATGGTTTGGGATATTCTTTGACATGTCTGTTGTTACATTATTAGGGTTGTAACTGCTGTTGAATACTTTGAGGAAATCACATTGGGTACATCTTTTGAATATTGGGGAAACCTCAGATGTTGAGGAAATCTATGGATGATGAGCCTTGCCCTATCCCTGCAACTTGCTATTTGTATGATTTTACAAGGTATGTTATTGTTAAATCACCCAAAATCCAATTTACGCCTCACCTCTATTACAAAATTGCTTATGGTGTATTGATCATATTAACATGTACATTTATTTGTCAAATAATATGCCAAATAATAATATGTATACATAAAATAATGTAGATGCTGTTTCCTGTAAATGGCTATTATATGTTTTAAGGAAGTGTTAGTTTGTAAGTGGAGATCCATTTTTTAAAATGGTCTGTTTTACTTTGATTATACATTCCAATTTTGCAGATGTCTTTGATACAACTTTTATCACAAGAGCAAAAATCAAGTGAAGAAAAATAACAAATATGGATTGGTATGGCATGTTGGAATGTAGAATGATTTGTTTGAATTACCAATTTTGCCTTTTATTTTGGAACAAAATGTGAAGGTCAAAATAGATAATGCTGTTAACTGAAATTTACTTGAGAAAAGTGAGCGTGCGACAAATTAACTTGGAGCACCGTTTTTAATTTACAATTTTTTGTGTTTAAGTACTTTTGTTAAACCAAATTTTACAAAGATTCAATCAAATGTATGTTTAATACTTAAGAACACAATTCTGATTTCTAGTACCAAATTATCCCACCCCAAGCAAAATATAACTTTCAATTTGCTCTAGTTAAAGTAGCATTTTGTTATCCCTTGCCTGATCCTCAGACAAAAAAAACCCTGATTTTTCATCTAAACCATTAGTCTAAGTATTGTATATGTGCCTGATCTTATATGCAGATTTAATCCACTCTGGAAAGACGTGCAGATTTATTTTCACTCTGGGAAAAAAAAAATGTATTTTCTGTCCATAATTTGAGAGGAATTACGACAAAGTGGTCTGTGATATGTACAATTGCTCATAACATCAAAATGCACCATCAGAATCAACTGAAATTTTGGAAATTAGAATCTGTTGAATTGTTAACTAAAATGAAATTGCTAAGCTCACAAGATGCACCTTCAAAGCTACATATTTTTGCTACAATCTCTGTAAACATCATCGAGGGACATTATTTCTGAAAAGAAGGGCTGTTAACATAGTATCTAACAGATGCCAGTATATTTGTAAGACCAATGTCACAGGAAAGAATTTTCAAGCTAAAGGTGGGTTACCCGATCATGGTCCGATTTTTCATTTGACGTTTTCTCTCTCACATGGAAGCATATTAAATTTTGATATAAAATTGGATCGATTAAGCCCAAATTAATTGGTCGAGCTACGAGTTGCAAAAATATTGGGCGAGACGGAGTCGAGCCCAATATTTTAAAACTCATAGCGAGACCAATTAATATTGGGCGTAAATCATCCAATTTTATCATTATCATGTTTTGGATCCGATATTTTCACACACTTGGACTCCTCAAAACATGATAATGAGTTAAATCGGTCCAGCCATTTAGAAGCAATATTAAATTGGCCCATAGGACGTGTGTGTGTGTTAATTAATGTGATCGACAGCATTTGGAAACAGTGGGGCTCTCTACACGAGGCACCAGATCCACATCAATGTGGTACTCCCAAGATCCAGATCTGTATGGATGTGCGTTGGACTGTTTACACGATGCACATTTTCACGCTGTTACAGCGTGATTGTTGCGACATTTAAAAACAAATGTAACACGTAAGTGTACATATGCAGCACGTAACGAAAACGCGATTTATGCGTGACATTGCGCGACGCAGTAAAAAGCGCGCTTAGAAGCGCTTTCCTTTCCCGCACTGCCTACGCTGTGCAGTAACACAATATGCGGCCTACGGAAGTACCACATTGATTCAAATTTATGCGCATCTGGTGCCTCGTGTAGAGATCCCCATTGTGTCCTCTGCAAGAGGACACAATGGGGATTGCTTTGGTAGTGTGTTTGTCCGTGTGTCTGTAGTAAAAATGTTGACCCAAACATTAACCCCTAACCATAATTGCCCTCTGTTTCCACATACATGCACACATTTTCATGCCACTTGCATGTAATAGTTCCTTGGTCATTTAGAGATCATTGGAGGTCATGGCCAAAAATGGTAAGAATTATAAAATTGCTCGGTGTATCCACATATGTCGATAAATTTTCTTGATACTTCAATACAATGGAGCTTGGGTAGTTAGTTTCCCACATGTTGGTGACCTCAGGTGACCTTGGTGACCTCATTTGACCTTTGTGCCCCAAGAAAGGTCAGAATGATAAAATTGCTTGGTGTATCATATTTTGATGATGGGATGAGGTTGTCAATCGCGTCACTCACCTTTAAAAGGTTTATTTATATTACACTTATATAACCATGAATCATAAAATAGCATGATCTCTCTCTGCATTTAGATGACCTTTAGAAATGAACTGTTACTTGCAGTCGTTTGCTATTGGATTAGCAATTTGACTGCTAGTAGTTTTAGATTTACAGTGTGACTGCTCTGTGACAAGCAGTTTGTTTTCAAGCACTTCTCTATTTTAAGGCTACCTCAAAGCCATCAATTGTTTCACAAACTTATTACCGTTTCCAGAAAAATACAGAACCAAGATTTTCCAATAAAAACAATATAATAAGTAATAGGTGGTCATAATAATACAAATAAAACCAATGGTAGGTGTCTTTGTCTCGCATTCCCAGAGATTTAAGTTCTCAGATAAACAAAAATCACAAAATACAGGGGTTTTCATATTTGTACATTGTAAATTATTTCTGGCAAACCCTGCATCCTATTTTCATATTCTTTGCAGATTATGAAAACAGGCATATTCTTACAAAATATTCTAGCTGCAGATATCATATAAATACCTGTAACTGAAGATATCCCCCAACCATGATTTTTAACTCATTTTTGTGTCGTCTGCAAGAATTGCAGAAGACACATAGGGGTTACTCTGGTCGTATGTCTGTGTGTCTGTGGTCAAAATGTTAACCCTTAATATATTGCATGCTGTATGAGTTCCGTAAGGGCTACGATGATGTAACTTGGTGGAAAGGAGGGGGTGGAGGGGGTGGGGTGACATGTTGGTGACCTCATGTGACCTTTGCCCCCCCCATTCACAAACCGCGATGGCAGACGACACTCACGGTCCGTGGACCGCAATGTTTTTTTTAATTGCCCATATTTTGAATTATGGATATTTGCATGATACCCGTAGCAAGAAAATTAAGGAGGAATACACCAGCTTTCATAATCTGCAGAAAAAATGAAAGAGGATGTAGGGTTTGCCAGAACAAATTCAAAACATAAAAATATGAAAAACTCTGTATTTTGTGATTTTTGACCTTTGAGAGCTGAAACCTGCAGAATTGTAAAACAAAGACACACAATTTTGGTTTGAAATTGTTTTGATGTGACCACATACTGGGAAATATGATCTTTAGACCCATTTAGTTACTCTTAAGCTACCCCTGCATGGTACAAATGTACAAAATAATTGTAAAGGTTCTGGGTTGGATTCCCCCAGTAATGCAGATTAATTCTTACTGTCACTTGTTGGAATTGTGTATATCCAGAGTGGTATCTGTTCTCTATATTTATGGAGACAACCCATGTATTTTCTTTTTGGTAAAGCCAAAATTACCCTGTAGTGTAAAATTGGAAAATTGTGTTAATATCAAGAAGGTTCTTTGAAGCATTATTGAGTATTAATTTTGATTTTTGAAGTGCCATGGAAAGTATAAAGTGCAAGAGGAGGGATAGTGTTCTTCCCACAATGCATTTCTTTTAAAACAAATTTTGCACTGGTTGTCACATGAGTTTATAGTGACAAAAGTACTTCAATTGCAAGATTGGGATGAGTTCTGTTCATATATACTTTGTTCATCACCAAATTGGCAAGACTCTTCACACCGCGAATTGATATAGAATAATGCGGGCGCAACTGCAAGCAACAATGCCGCAGCACACGCAGTGCGCAGTGTATGCGCGGTGCACGCTTGTGGTGAGAGGCGCGTAAAACAATTTCATGCGCGGATAAACAAAAGCCGAACAATTTTTGCCTAATAGGTGATGAACAAAGTATAGATACTCTTAGTCACTATAAACAGCTCATGTGACAACCAGTGCAAAAGTGTAATGAAAGAAATGCATTGTGGGAAGAACACTACCTCTTATAAAGTACAGCGTAAATTGTGGGATTGCAGGTCTAGAAAAGGGAGTTTTTATTAGTAACCCCAGTCATCCCCCCACAAATGAATTCCTGACAAGAACTCATTGTCTTATTCTACATCATAATTGATACCGACATGTACACATAGCAAACTGACCCATATTTGTAATTGAGATTAAGATAAGCTAAGAAGCTAAGCTAAATATTTTACAGTAATAAGTACTAATTTGCATAAGATGGTTTATTTGGTGTAGGTGAAAGGTCCATTATAGTGCTATTATATTTTACCCTTTGGTATAATTACATTGTACCCCTTGTATCTACTCTGTATTGTGTGCTTTATTCCATGAGTGGAATAAAGTATTTGATAGAGTGGATGGAATAAAGCATTTGATACAGAGTGAATGGAATAAAGCAATTTGATACAGAGTGAATAGAATAAAGCTTTTGATACAGAGTGGGTGCAAATGTTATAATGTAATTACACCTACCCTTTTATATGCTATGGAACCCTTCAATCATACACACACACAGACACACACACAAACTTGCAAGAGCTACATTGTGGGAGTTTTACTTAAAAATCTCTTAAAAAGTCACTTTTTTAGACATTTTTAAAGAAAAATACACTTTTTCAAAACTATATAGGAACGAATTTCAAACCTATATATACTCTGGGCCATAATTTCTTGGACATAACAAACGCACGCGTTACTCATTGCGCGTACTGCGTCTACGTGCACCACAACGGTGCGCCGTTTTGGCTGGGAAGCGGGCGTACGTTCTAAACTGTCCAAGAAATTACGAGCCAGAGTAAAGTTTTGAGATTTTTCTCTTAAAAATAGACTTTTAAAACATTTTTAGAGATTTTTTCAGTTTTTTTCATTTTTTTTTTAGTTTTACTCACTTTTCTTAGCCAAGAGGATTGCGCTGCAGGCCTATAAAGTTACTAGAAAAATCCTCTTTTCTACTCTTTTACGGAATAAACCTCAATACTAGATTACAGTTTATTCCGTTATAGGACAATTCATAACGTAGTAACTATAGTAAAAATACTCCCACAATGTAAAAATACTCTCAGAATGTCTCTTTATACTCAGAATGTATCTCTTGTAAGTTCACACATACCAACATGCACATAGACATGAAAATGTACATAAATAAAATATTGGCTATTTGAGTGTCGGAATCAAAGGAACAGTACTGTTATTAACAGCGCAGTTTGTCCTAAATGTTTAGATTTGACCAAATTTGTCACATTTTAAGAGAGATGTAAACTGCCTCTAAAATTTGCTTTAAAAAAACATTTTTGACAGTAAAAATGTACTTTCCACAGTGCAGATAATGGTATGCATTTATTGCCACTTTAAATTGAATCATGTTTAACATACTAGTGTGAGGGTTATTTCTTGGCCTTGGAGGTTGTTTTTTTTTGGTGTAGACATTGAATGTCACAGGTCGGTGTTAATCATTATGTATATTATATGCACATATTTGAGTGTCTAAACTTCAATTACTGTACAAAACCATGACTTGGTAGTTACCCTCATAGGGCAGCTATCTTCTGTTTCAGACACCCTCAAAGGGCAGCTATTCATTGTTACTCTCTATTTCTGTTTTTTTTTTCTTTCTATCCCTCTGTTTCAATTCAAAGCTGCTGTGAAAAGTAGTGGGCTATTTTGTTGTACACCACTAGATTCAGCAATTTAGTGTTCACCATGTAGCAGGTACTTGATGTAGGTATCTACTATAATCCCACATAAACACCTATGCCAAATCCACTACATGAAAGCCAAACTCTACCAGGTACAAAATGGGATCCCCCGCTCGGGATGTCCTTTGAAGTATTTGCAGGTGTACTTTCTTGTCATAGCTATCCACTTGGTGGTGCTTTTAAGGTACACTGTAGTCCTCTGTGACTAGGGCTTCCCTGTGTTTGCCAACTTCACTTGTATAGTGCATACACTTACACATGGTACCTACCACATCATGGTCCTTTGTGCTAAGGAATCTGATGGTGTATAAGGCTATCTATTGATCATCTTACATAATAAATGCTACCCTCAAACACATTTTTTTGGCTGACATATATGCATAAACATGCACTTCTAAGCTTTTCATATATTAGAATTAAGCTTTTCAACAAGTTTAAATAAGGCAAACAATACTACTAGAGTATTACATTGCGATGATATTCGCAAGGTATTTGGTCTTTACTTCTGTTAATAGGTAAATCGTTTGTTTAATATCACTGTATAAAAGAAGCTACATATATGTGATTGATTATAATAAATTATAATGTACAAATGATATACATGGATATAACAATAGGCTGACAGTGTTTGATTTTGTGTCGCTCTTCAATACACAGAAAGGGAATTGTAGGCCCCCACTATAGGAATTGTCTACCGTTGGTCTGGTGGCATGATATGTGTGGCGGGACGCTGAGCCTCTATGTACTCTGCTTCAATATAATTCTAAAAAAGTTTCCTATCATTTCCTTGGTGAATACTCAACATCACATGACAAATTATTTCCTATTTTCCCGATTTCACAGCAGGGAAAAGTTGCTATAAAAGTGACTATTTTTCCTGCGATGACGTCACTGCACGACCAGGAAATGTTAACTTTTTATAGCAACTTTTTCCCCTACATCAGCGATCATCGATGTCCCGGCTTCTGTGCCCTCACTGCCTGCACTCATCGGTCAGATATAATCGTCTGTTTCGTATTTCCAATTTGTTAGAATGGTTATGCTGAGAAGAATATTTTTTATATGTTAATAACATAAATACTTAAAAGTAAATGGTGCAAACTACTTCCTCTCGTGACTGTAGACCATGAGCCCACCGTCGCTAGTTGCCTTGGGGAATGTATTTTGCAGCATTTCCCTCACGAGCATACAAGTTTTTGTATAACTCATAACACATCACCAATCATTTCAAACTTATTGGACTGATATCCCATTAGGAGTGCTGTATAGTTGTGAGGTAATTTTTTTAAATATACACAATTATATGAAAAGTGTACTGGAGGGTCATTGGATGACAGAAAAAACAAACCGGGGTCTTAGAATGCGAGGGCAGTTGGAAAATGAGAGGGGCGTGTGGTGCACATTTATCGCCCACCCATGCTGGCATACAGTGTGAGCTCAAAGGTCATGTTTTAAATGCATAGTGGTAGAAACCTTGTAGATTTGGCATACACTCTGGGTTAAAAGTGCCCTAAATTGTCGACATTGGGGCCATTCTTGGGAAGTCATACCAAAGTGACCGAACTTCATTGCTCACAACACCATGCAAGCAAAAATGAAAACATTATTTTTGGTAGGTTTTGTCCAATAGATTCCTTACCTTTATGTGGCTCCGAAATGATCTTAAGAGTGAAAAAACAAAAAGGTAATTGTGATTTGCTTTTATATTTCAATAAAAACATAGGTCAAATGTTGTATTTGCTCCAATACGAATACAAATTTCACATGTTTGTAATAAAGACTAAAGCTTAATCCATTCATATGGGGATAATTTGAGGACACTTACATTGTGCAAAACTGAAATCAGTTGACTGTATCAGGATATGTGAACTCTTTCGTCCACTTCAAGGAAAAGTAATACTCGATGTGCTCTCTCCTTCCTTAGTTTAAATTGAGACATATCTGAATTTGTTTAATAGTTGTCATTTTTATACAACTAAAATGTATCAAAATAAATTAAATGTTAATTCAGGTGTTAAAAATTGCCAACAATTATTGTGGTGAGTGAGGCCCCCCACCCTGCTGGCTAATCTGATTTTAAAGGTATGAGCGTGGGATTATTTTTTTATTTCGATGCGAATTAGGCTTTGGTGTTGTAAGGAGCCTACAATTCGTAAAGGAGATGGAGTTATACAAAAAATTCTATCTTCATTAAGAGGTCTTATACAGGGCCGCCGAGCGGAATTGCGGCCCGGGGGGAACCTTAGCGTATCGGGCCCTCTTACCAACTTCGTTTTCCAGAACCCCATACGGGGAGGGGGGGGGGGGGGGGGAATTTGAAGTTAAGCGCAATGTTCACTTTCCAAAAAACATTTTCTCAGAAAATTTGATAGAAACAATAGACCATTTTAGTGTAGGTATGATAAAATGGTATTAAAATAAAATTAGCTAGATGGTTTTAGTTTTTTTAATAATAATATATAAAGTGGTCATGGAGAGTTTAGATATGAAGCGGCCGGGGTGGGTAAGTAAGTCCACATATAATTCATGACCAACCGTTTTACCACATCTTAATTGTTTTGTTGTAATTTCTCACAACCGAGAGAGTCCGTGCACTAAATTTATAACCGCGCTAAAAATTGAAAGTTCGTAGGCCTTACGAGTATTTTCTCACGTTAAGAGCTACATTTGTGGACCGAGGAGGAAACGAGAGCACCTGTATCCGCCAATGCTCTCTCTTTTCCGCTCTCTCTCTCCATATCTCACTTTTCCCTCTATGATTTTTGTCACAAACGCAAGGGCTGAACTTTTTTTACGAGACACTAAGGAACCCCGGGGCCCGGGGTCAATTACCCCCTTTGACCCCCCTTCGGCGTGGTTTAGGTTATGGTCTTACTAGAATCTAAATTAACATATACCATCAGAGAGGTCTTAGATCTAAATCACATCTCCTAATGAAGTCACTACACTGAATCCCAATTTCCATTACGAGGTATCTTGCACCCAAATCCCATGTGAGTCCCCCCACCTAAATTCCCTTTCTCCCATCTCCATTATGGGGTCTCGTCATCTAACTCCTTTTTTCACACATTAAACAGGCGGGTCCCTTTGAACTTGTTGTTTTAAGGGGGTTTAAAAGTTTACAACTTTTGGTAAAGAAATGTAAATGACCATTTTTTCATATTTTTACCCCATTTAGTTTTTAGCCGGTGCCTATTTGACAAGGTGTTTTAGTATGTATGAAGTCCCTTTAAAAGATATACACGTAAAATCATTTAGCATTTCCATGAAGTAAAATGGTGGTCATCAACTTCATAAGGTAAATTTTGTATGATTCACAACAGGTGGGGCCGCCAAGATAGCGTCGTTTTTTTTTTTTGCCCGTTCCCATATGTTTAGCATGTAATCACTAAAACTTGACCAATCTTTCTAAAGTCGAAAAATGTTAATATCAATATTTTCCACTCAAAATCCGTTGGAGTGAAGAATCACTCCAGTGTAGTATTTTTTTTGTACGAATAACGGACAAACGTGATCCTTTTGAACGAGGCTTGCTTGACCTCATGTTCATTCGCAGGGTCATCGCTATTTATAACTGCCGTACGTTTTGCTGACCATGTACCGAGTAAGCCTCTCACGGGCCTATGCACCAAGCCACCGTGGAATGATTCGCTGACTTGCATATGTGGCAATCTTCTCATGTTCGGTCTTTAAAAAGATTTGATGATAAGTATTTGCAGCCCAATTTATAGCTAATTTGCACCGCCGACTAAAGCAAAGCCAGTTAGTCGCCGCGGCTCTGACGGGATTCCCACTTGCCACTCAATGATCTATTTATAAACGCTCACAGGTGACTTCAACTTTCGGTCACTGTCAGCTCGTACGCAATGACTCGTTCGTGATCAGTTTTGCGCTATAATTAAAGCTTGGCCCAGACCGCCTGTATTCACAAAACTTTCCTGAAAAGCCCTTCATTTGAATGGGTTCTTCTAAATAGGAGGAAACCTAATGTTGAGCTTGAAGTGACAGAAAGCAAATCACAAATCTATAAATACTTGACCTCATTAAGCATCATTATCGGTCTTCAGTTCGTTATATAATTTTTAATGTAAATAATAATAATAAAAAGATGATAGTTACGAAAGAAAAGCACGAACAATAAACAAAGTAATAAGACTTCACTTGTAGCTGATGAGCTTCATTCACTTAACATGTACACTTGCAAATATCATTCGTAAATTTTACAGTATTTTACTGTCATCATTCTGCCCACAATTTCTATAATTAAGTATACCTAAAATAATTCAATCAAACATTTAAATTTTGGGGAGTTACTACAGAGATTGTGTAGGAAAAACACATACGACTAAAACCACGTTTATGATATTATATCACTGTTCTCCAGGTGACGACTGCCATCTTCAAATGAGGTCAGCCAATCATATTCATTGTAAAGCATGGAATTAAACACCATTTTCACTGACGAATACTTGAAAACTTAGTAGGGCTATCCAGAAATTACGGTGTTCTACTTAAGAAATAAAGGGTGATGCGTATCCTTTATGGGCGAATAGTGTGTCCGAGGTCAGAAAAAATAAAAAAAATAAAAAAAATAAAAAAAATAAACTATTTATTTTTTTTCTTTTCCGGCCGAGGATACATTAAATTGAGCCCAATAATAATACTGCAAACCCTTTATTTCTATCTATTACCGAAAACAGCGTGATATAATGAGAAAATGCTTCTTCGTGAACCCACATTATTGCAGAATAATGGGCAGTAAAATACCAATCAGAACACGCATTTCAATAATGGGCAGCAGGGTACAGAGAATACAAAAATATAACGGGTTTTGTTTGTCAAATATTTTAGATCAAAATTACAGTTTGTTGCAAAAATATACGAAGAATTTGAAAGAAAACCGTAAGTTTTAATGGGATTTTGAAGAGATTCCACGTCTAAAGACACTATTCAGTGATTTATCAGAAAGAGTGAAAAAATTTGAAATTAGCAGGAATATTTCAAAAGTGAAGAAGTCTATAGAATTCTCATACGTTACCTTTTTCCACCGAAGAATAACGGAAAAGGAAGCAAAATGGCAGTGTTCAAGATACGAATCACCATTAAATTACGTGGGTGGCCGAAGTGTCCGAACGTACAGTAATTACTAAAATTTTCCGATTTTGCCCTTACTAGGTTTCCTTAGGTCCTAATCATTTCAGGGTTGTTGTTACGGAAT
>JAMKCH010023752.1:0-24879 GCA_023653785.1 Ophioderma brevispina
TGAAATTGTATTGCTGTTTAATAGCAATCAATCTGACTGGAGAGATTTTTGGGAGAGGAACTGATGAGTGGGTATATTATGTACATACAATGGAAACATAAAGCAAAATACACTTGTATATGAAATGCATGCTGGGTGAACTTGATATTGTGTGCCTGCGCCAATCTCATCAGGTTCGTCTTTTCACTACATCTAGGGAATTCGTTTACAAAACAGTT
This sequence comes from Ophioderma brevispina, assembly GCA_023653785.1. Taxonomy (NCBI): domain Eukaryota; kingdom Metazoa; phylum Echinodermata; class Ophiuroidea; order Amphilepidida; family Ophiodermatidae; genus Ophioderma; species Ophioderma brevispina. The sequence goes on from JAMKCH010023752.1 coordinate 219, forward strand.
GTGTATTTATATCAAGATGAATAGTTAGCTCTCTCAATGCAGACTTTTTTTTTCTGGATTATATTCCACCAGGAGTATAGTGTGATATGAACTAAATCAGCAGTATCTGTTCAGGGTTTATTTATCTGTACATAAAGCAATCCCAGTTTTACACAGGAACAAAAAGATATTTATATAAATTAAATCCTATAAAAGTTTCCTGTAAAGAATATACCCTATTAGATCAGTATACCATTGTGGAGTGCCTCAGAATGGAAACCATCAGTTGTGGCATCAGACTTCTTTTTTTCCTGGTTGGGGGGGGGGAGTGGAAAGTTAAATTTGAGGGCAAACAACCCAAAATACTGATTTTTGCCAAAATTTGGTGGTTTTTGGTCACAAATCGCTGATTTTTGCCAGAAATTGTCATTTCCTCCATGCCTCGAAGTCTTTCATATAGAAAATCACAACCTTGTTATAAAATTCCGGATCCGGAAATTTTGTTATACACGGTATCCTATGGCGCTGTTATACTATGCATAAATGTTTACTGCATGAAAACGAAACACCTGATTCATCTCTAACTTTGGAATTAAGCCTTTTAGGTTACTATCTTTATTTCTAGTTGTCTATTTTTAATTTCTATGCAAAAATATTATATTTCGAAATCTCTGAGTCAGCCTTTAAGAAGAGCTGTATCAGGGGACTGATCAAATGCACTTACAGATGTATAAGGGGAGTGAAAACTTTCACTCACTTTAAAAGATGTCAGCTTATGGGGCACTTTAGTACAAACATTAGCTCCTATCATCGAAAACACACACCACCAGAATCTAAAAATTGTTAATAAAAAATTTAAGGATATCCGTTCTTAGATAACAAAGAAGTCACTAAAATCACAAAATGTACCTTTAACTGTTCTAAACCACTCGGTGATATCTCTAGTAGAGTCATTGCACTATGTATACCTCCAAGGACTTGTTCTTCTAAACTGTATAAAATAGCGAGTACCTGGTGAGACTAAAACACACTGCATGCTAACTAATGTTTAAGTAATGTTTAAACCTGCCAGCCATATACCAGGAGGCAAATGAATGCGAATTGAATATAATCATGGGCTCTTTGACTTCCGAGTTGCAGATTTTTCTTCTGCTATTGTGTGGCAGGGAGATACTGGAAATAGTACACAGATATCCCCACGTGTGATTGTGGGGGAAATTGCATTAACCGATCAAACAGATGGTGAATACGTAAATGTGCATATGTTTGCAGAATTGTGTGGCAATGGAGATCCCATCCCAACAGTAAATCCAGTGCAGTGCTTTAACTCTCTTTACATAATTTGACAGGTGTTTTTATCCCCGAGTTCATGAAAATATGTAAATAAATACAATCAAAAGTCACGCTGGGAAAAAATGTGGGGGTGGCAGGGATCTTTGGGAGTCTAAATGCATGCCCACAGATGCAGCCATATATTTTGCCTGCAAGTCAAAATGTATTTGCATATCTTTTCATCATTCCATTGAACAGTCATTGAAAGAATTGATCTACATGTATGTCAAGCTTATCCATTATGCAGCGTGGAGCACTCTCTTGGAACATTTTGCATATGTTTACATGCATTGTAATGGAATTTGTGAGTTATTTTTACACAAGTGGCATTTTTATATCGAGTTGAAAAGATTTAAGGTGCACCACAAAGTCCTCATCATCAGCATTTACCTTGTCAAACTTGGATGTTAAGTTTGGATGTTTGGAGGGTAAAATGTATTACTTCTAGTTGGGTGTTTTTCTTCACATGATTTGATATGCAAGGCCAAGGAAGGTCCTTCTGACCTACCAGGTCAACTTCCCTCAAACTGTTCCAATCGACTTTGAAATAAAACTTGTATCAAATGTGTTTTTTCCACTACAGTCAGAATCAGAATGCAAAATAATTGTGCAGTTTGCCATAGTTGTGATGTTTGGCTGTGAATGAGGTCCCCATAGGCTGCATTTAATTTGCTTCTGATCCAGTCAAAAGTCGTTTTGACATTTTCCATAAATTTGGTCCTTTGTGGCACTTTCTGACCCTACTTTCTTAACCAATCACCTTTAACCAACTATGGCATTAGACATTCTCTTGGCGTATACAGGTAGAGTTGGTGCATGTGGGTTTAAATTTATTGGGATTGGAGAATTAAGCATTTGACTCCTGTAGATTTTTTGTGCACCTTTGACCTTGCATAACAAAAGCTTGTTGAGGTTGATAGAGGTTGGACAATGTAGAGTAGGTAGGCAATTTCTCTGGATAGAGGAAATGGGTTCAACTCCTTGTGGGAGGGATCATACTTTTTGTACCAATCTGGGACTTTTGGGTCGTCTGATAGATTCCATTATTACCTAACCCATTAGCAGCACAAATCGTGCACACACTGTCAAGTTCGTGCCTATTTGTGTCCACTTGGTAAACAAAATTTTTTTCCTAAAACACAGTGCTGATTTGGTCACTGAATAATTACCCAGTGGGGTTGCACCTCCGTATTCTTTGTTTATAATGACTAGGTCTAGCTGGTACTGAGCATCGCAAATTGGCCTGGCATAACAACACTCGTATTAAGCCGAGTTGTGTTTTGTGATAGGCCAATTTTCCCCTAACATTGTGTTTGGCAGCAATGCCCTAGATGCGAACCTATTTTCCCAGAGGATTACAATTGACTTTGTCAGTAATCATACCAAAATGTATGACTATTTCACCCTTGGAAATGAATCTGCAAGTTTGAGTCATTCTATGACTCAAGGCACACAGTGGATTTTTAATATATGTTATTTCATTTGGATCCCAATGCAGTATCTAAGCCTGATTCAGTTCAGCAGTGTACAATAGCATCGAGTTGCCAGTGTGCCAAGTAATCCTTGTGTTTATAGCTCCGGGATTTGGTTCTTCTAGAGAGCTGATGAATTAAAATACACCATCCATAAAGTAAGAGTGTTGAGGTGGAATTTGTTGACAAGTCTTGGATCTCCATGGAGTATAAGGTGCATATGGAAGTGATTGATGATTACCATTTCACAGTCATCTTATGTAGCATTTATAACATAGTTATGGATCCTCAGAAAAAACAAAAACGAAGTAACCACCAAAGAGCTAGGGGTCATTCCTGAGCCATCCTTTTTTTGTGGGAATTTATTGAAAAATTTTTGCTCCTCAAATCTTTTTATTACCTTTTGGAAGAGAGTTCTTTGTTTAATGATACTCTGTCATTTGTATGACTGATAGTTTACTTGGGTCAAAGTTTAAGGTGTCCTCTTCTAACTGACATATTCTGTTTCTTTTGTTTTCTTAATTTGCTTCTAATTACATCTTTCGTAGGGAAACCTGCTTGATTTGTACAGAAAGGTCTAGAAAGACGTTGTTTTGGTGTGATGAATAACAACCTACCATTGGTTATGATAATTTTCTTACCATATATAATTAAATTGGCAATTTTGGTGTTCAGCTTGAGCATGTCAGATGATCCAAAATTCTGTGTTTGGTGATCAAATCTTAACAGTCACCAACCTGTAATTAATTAATGTTCATATCATGGCAAGCCATGGGCCTAAAATGTTGCCAAATTAAGCACACTGTTCAACCTATAAGGATGGAAAATTCAGCAACATGTTGTGCACGAACCACAAAACATAGCTTGTTTTTTAAGCACGCTCTGCCGCATCAATGTTTTGGCTCTTTAGCTGCCATCCTTGTGAACTAATGGCATTGCATCGCTAGGCACTCCTATTTTTTTATCCACAACAAATACATTTTACGTCTCCTATAAAATATTACACCTAAAAGCTTTGAAGGGCAGCAGATAAAATCTGATCTCAAAGAAAGTTTCTTTATCACGATGCATTTGATAGGGTGTCAAGGACACGGTGTGAATCTTATTGAACAGACAGTTTCCTTGACCATTTAGCTGCATGAAAATCCATAAGTGACGGGAATTTCTCATCGTTTCCTCTGATGATTGAGTGTAGAATTTTTGTAATTCACTTACAAAGAAGAAGACTGCAAACTTAACTTTTGATGACCTCGAGTGGTTCAAATCTTGAAATTTGCCCATGGTTCAGATTTCTGATGACGTTGAGTGCAATCTTATTCACGCCATAAATGACTTAAACTACCGTTTGTCAACTCTGATGACAGAGCAAATCTTTGTTCCTGAGTCTGTATTTTTTAAAGTAGTCTTAGGTGTTGGTTCATTACATGATATCACTGACATACCTCTCTTCGTAAGCCCAATCAAATAGGCGTTTCCATATATCGTATTTTAAAGGTGCATGTCTTACAGTGGTCTCTGATTGGCTATTCACATCATATAACCTTCTACTCTTTAATGAAAAGATTAAAAAAACGAGTGAATCTAATGCACTTTGATAAAGAGTGTAAACCACCTCAAAAATATGTTTGCATGTGTTGGTTAATCACTCCAACAAGAGTGAGTGAATATTTAGTAGACCAAGTGAAATGTGAAATTTTGGCCCTCACAAGGAGTGACGTTCACTTAAATAGTTGAATGTCCACTCTTTAAAGAGTTAAATGGAGGACACACATTTTTAGAGTGGGGTTCACTCTTTTTTGGAGTGAAAGTTTCAGTGATTTCTCTCTTTTGGAGTGGATTAACAACAATGCAACTATTTTTGAGTGTTTAGCACTGCTTTTTCGAGTGAATTATAAGATTCACTCGTTTTTTCCTCTTTTACATTTAATAGTAAATAAACAATAAAATTGGCTGGCAGTGCCCTGCAGTAACCCTATAATCTGCTAAACCATTGTTAAGCAGGGCCAGTAAGGAATTTCACATGGAGCATACTATACCTCTCTTAAAGGTACTATCAGTGATTTGCTAAATCGGAAAATCGAAAAGAATCATCAAAAATCAAATTTTTGCTGTCTGTCACAAGTATACGTATACTAACTACCCTGCAAATGATAAGGACCAGAAGCAACCTAATAAGGACAAAATCGGATATTTTGTCATAGTGTCCGAACGGCACTTACTACAACACTAATTGAATGAGCGCGATTGCGTATCTTGGAACACGCCCGTTTTCTTCCTTTTCCCTGTCAATTCTTCGTATTGGAAATAGTAACTTATGATAATTCTTCAGTCTTATCCTTCAACTTTTAGCTATTCACGCAGTTTCAAATGTTTTGACTCTGTGTGATAATCACGGATAGTGGTCCTAAGCATTTCTGTACAACAACTCCCGTCGCATTGTGGTGTGCTAATTCCATTGGGGACATCAAGAGTGGCTAATTTTCAGCCTAGTTTTTGGATACTCCATTAACAGGCTTCAGCAAAGTTAATTTGTAAAACGAACGGAAAGAATTCATATAGAAAAATGAAGATGCACATGTCAGCTTTTCATGGCACGGTGCTGCCCCATTAGTGCTCCTGCCTGACTCGAGTGTTTACTTAATTGCATTGAATGGTCCAACTAGGGGTACTGTACTGAACCACACCCGAACGAATGAGGCATGTTCGTGTCTGTCGACCTCTCTCTATAATGTACGTCCACAGTGCTGGTCCAGGGCCTACGCTCACCACGTGTCCCAGTGAGCACACACATGAGCTAACTAGGCGTCACTCACACAATAACTGGCAGGCACAGAGACAAACAGTGAGGGGAAAATAACTAGAGCACTGCATGTGGGTTTGTGTGGCTGATAAACCTGTCAAAAATAGTGTAGTTGTGATCTTGGCAAGGGTTCAAGGATGGTTAGGATTTAGGGTAGGGAACTTCAAAAATTATTTATCTTCAAAATACTTGTTCTAGTGGGTGGGTAAATGGTGAAAAGAGTACAATTTGGGTGGTGGCATTGTTGGATTGTACAAGTATCAAATCACAAAACTATTTCCTTGCTAATTTAAATTTTTAAATGGAAGTACAACACAAGTTCAATTACATGTGAACCTAGTTGCCATGCCATGATTTAAACAAAATCTATAGTTTCATGTCCTATAATGAATATGCAGACGAATAATTCATTCCTCTTCTTGTTTTTTTAAATTTTGAAGCAAACTGAAAGTAATGCATTGAAATGTTTCGGCCAACTGGATAGGATGAGCCCTTTGTAACAATAGGGAAATGTTCAAAATCAACCTTACTCAAAATAAGATACTATTTTGATCATGAGTCGTGAGTTTGCCACCCAAACCCCCTTTTTCATAATATTCCAACGAATGACTTTTAAATATTCCTATTAGGATTTTTTTAGGTAAAGATAACTTCGGCCTATCATCAAGGACAGCCCAGGCAAACTTAATTATGAGCTTTTTTTTTCAAAAATTTCAAATCTTTAAATGGCTTAATACTTGTAAGAAAATTCGTAGTTTTCCTATTCCTATATACATGTCAATGTCAAACTGACTAGACAAAATTAGCCATTTAATTTGGAAAGGAATAATAATTTCCCATTAGCTAATGGTTTGAGCTATCGAGCTGTACAACAAAACAATCATAATTTTTCGCCAATTTTTTGCACTTCAATTGCCCCACTGTCTTGTCCGATTGTGCCATGGAATTTAAATTTCTCTTGTGCTTCACACCGAGGGGCCGGGGTCCATGGTTTGTTATATTCCCATTAATTACTGTAAATTTCGTCGAGCCATGTTATTGACAATTTAAAAGTCTTAAGTTTTCAATGGTAAATGAATTGCAATTGACAAGGTCATCGTATTGAGCGGATAAATCTCAACCAATCAGCTCAGGTAAACAAACCATAGTAACGCATGTACTTTTTGTCTGCACGCATTGTGTAAATGGAGTCAAAAAAATGTGTGGTATTAACTGTGAGAGGGTGTTGTGGTGAATGCATGCCAATGTGTGTTTGTTGCGTGTGCATGAATGCATGTGTGTGTTTTTTTTAAACTGATTTTTATTTTTCCCGTTTTTTTTATATTATAAAATCACCTACAAACATTAAAACAATAGTAGGTCATTTTCTTCACAAGAAAAAGTGAAGAACAAAAAATTGTGATTAGGGACTGTTAATCATAGCCACATAAAAAAAAGAATCGACTGAGAGAAACTCAGATTCAATCTTGAAATCCCTAGTTTTCTTGCCATCTTTAGTTTTTTTTCCTGTTTTTGTACTGGTTTTCAGGCAATACTTGATGGATAAGAAAACAAGCACATAGGGCCTGATACTTTTCGTAGGGTACTTTATCGAGTTGTGTTATGTGGACAATATTGACCTGGAAATAATACCATATCCCACTGTGGGATGTGTGTGTGTGTGTGTGATTACACTACAGTTGCCAAGTATGATCCCCATCATCATCTTAGAGGTCAAAGTCACATTCAAGGTCAAAGGTCACATTCAATGTCAAATGTCATCTAATTCAATTGTAAGAAAAGTAGTAAATCATGCAAATTACTAAGCTAGTGGTTGAACAACCTTGATTTAAAAGAAAATCACATCAAAATATCTCATGGTCTTCGTCGGCATGGCATTATGGCCTTTCATCTTTCGACATATAAACAGTGTTAGATTTGTCTTTTTTTTAAAAAAAACAAATATGGGATAATGTTTAATTACTTTGGATTACATAACACTTTTTGTTTTTCCCCCACACCTTGGTAAATGGTGTTCATCTAGGCAAGTTTATTCCTCACAGACCTGCTGCTGTACGCCAGATTTGAACACCATTATACTGCCCTGAATGAACTTGTCAAGAAAAAGGAGTCGGTGGTAAGAGAGATTACAAAGAATGCTTGTAAACATCAAAGTGATATCAACAACAATATGCACACACATGCATTTACACGGTATTTTGCTGATGTCTCATGTGACACACATGGTTGTGTACAATACATGTATCACATGCACATGCATATGTGGTGCACACTCATACATACACACATACATATATGTGACACAGTGAGAAAAAGAGTCACATTTATCGCAGTAGTCAATTTTGAATATTTAATCCAAACTACTTCCCATTGAAAATGCTGCACTTTTGATTCAAATCCCATTTCATTGGACAGCTTGATTCCACAGATGTGATGATTGCCTTTCCAAAACAGTGAAAAACATAAACAATTTCACCTTATTTTGTCCATAACTCAAAAGCAAATTAAGTGATTTCCGACTCTTTCCTGTGATCATGGTTACATACATACATACCTATATGCGTGCTCATTGACATTTTATTGAGGAGGCTGGACTAAGAGTTCGAAGCATGAGAGCGTAGCGACTAACGGGTGGGGCCCAGGGGCCGCCTTAGGGCCCCTGGTGGGCAACACCCCGGCGGGATTCCGAGGGGAATAGCCCCCGGAAGCTCCTGAGGTGTTTAGGATTTTCAAGACCTGAAACGCCTTTCCTTGCGTACTTCTTCGACACTTTTTTGATCCACCACCCCCCATTTGCCCTGAAAAAACTCAAATACATGTACCTTAAAATCATCTTTTTCTCTCTTTTCTCCCTCTTTTTTCTTTCTCCCTTCCTCTTTTTTCTGAGAACTTGAGGGGGCTTTAGCCCCCAAAGCCCCCCCCCCCCCCGGGTACGCCAGTGTATACAGATATCGTCAAAACACATACATACAACACCACAGTACACAGTGCATATAACTTAAGTATTTCTAGAATGGATTCATTCCCTTATGGATCAAGTAGGAGATCTAATTGTTCCTAATTGGTACAACCAAGTACTGTAGTTGGCTAGTTACATTGGCTCTCTCTGAGTATATCTTGGTCCCTCAAGTCCTCAGGTTTGGTTACTTTTGGTTCTTATTTTGTTACGAAGAGGAAATTTGTCGATACTACTCATTATTTCATGGTCACACGGTTCGATTCCTGTTGCAGTGCGAAAAATTCACTTGAAGCTAGACATGACAAGTATTGCCACATAGTTGTGTGTATGTGTATGCGAGTATCGAGAGCTGTATGAGTCAGGCTATGAAAGCTATCACACTGACCAATGTGTATTGACTAAGGGGCAGCCATCCCCCGTAATACTCTTGAGGTCAGGTGACATCTCCAGCCGGAGTGTCTGGGCGAACTTGCCTGTCAGCTATCGTGCAGTTGATTGAGAACCTTTTGAGGGTGGTGTTTATTTTCCTTTGGGGTCTGTCAGGTCTTTGACAGTCTCAAATAGATTCAAACAAGGTGTTGTATCGAATGATGGCATTCAACATTGACCATGTTCCAGCGAGTTAAATGGTCAAGGAGAGATTTCAAGTTTTCCATATATGTTCTTGGTGTGATTTAATACAGAATAGATGCTCAATTGGATTTCTGCATGGTATTGCTAAGGAAATATATTAAAAGTTAAAAGCAAAGGGAGATTTTGATTTGCTCTATTTTAAAAATCATCTATGGGCATTTGTACACAGTTGCCGCAATGGTTACAACAAATGTGACAAAAGTTCTTGTCATATAATAGTTAGTGATCAAGTTTAGCCACAAATTTGCTGCAAAAATGGGATTCTTGCAGTGCATCTGAACCAATTTATGCCTAAGACTAATTTATCCCATGGGGTTCTAGTAGTATCAAGGGTAATTTAAAAGTATTAAAATAACCACAAAAACCCACCAAGAAAAAGCAGGTTATTCAAACACTAGCTTATTGCTCCACAAAGCCATTCAAAGTTATTGAATAAAATTAGAGCAATTGTACTCCCTGCATGCACTATATGTCAGAATACTGGAAAGCATATCCATGTTAGAGCAATAATTTAATAATTTGAATCAGTGGCAAAAAAATCATGAAAATAACAAAAAAATACAGCAGCTATTTGTATGAGTATGAGACCCAAGAAACACTTTTTCAATCAAATTTATTTAGAGAATAAAGGTATTGATTTTGGGAAACGGTATTCTCTTTACGACAAATTGAAACCAAGGCGATACCATTATTTAAGTGGAAGAACGAGGCTGGAGGCCGAGTTACTTCCACTCAAAAATAATGATCCATACCTTTATTCCATTGTTAAACAGCTTTAGAAGTTTACATTTAATGTCAAATTTTCTTTTTACCCCCAAAATTTTGCCAATACTTATGGTTAATACAAACAAGAGAGTACTGCCACCACCACATGTGGCAACCACCAGTGACAACAAATCGACAACCCGTTTGTATATAGAACGATCCTAAGTAACAAGACACAACATTGCAGGCGCGCGCGAACATAGCAAAACGAAGTATGCGTTTGAGCGCTTTAACTCCAAATAGCATCCATACACAGCCTGGGTTCAATTGTCGAATTGAACCAGGGCATCAGCCAATGAAAATTGCTTACATTCCACAGCTGTTTAAGAATGTGATTTGAGCTTATTCCCTTGCATTCTTTGTATCAAACTAACCAACATACCTGCATTATAAGTATATGAAATATGTAAATGTAATTGTTTCTTGCTTTTTTTCTGTTATTGATAGAGCAGTATGTTTTCAAGCATTTAGTTGAATTCAATATGCTGAAACTTTATTCAATTTAGACAAAGAAGTACATAGCAAACATGAAATATCAAAACACTTTTGTACTCATTTGAATAAAGTGTCGTGCTAAGTGTCAGTGCTAGTTGGAAATGCAGGGACCACATGGTGCAGAGTTGGACAGAATATTTCCTTGGAAACATAACCAGACAGTTTCAAAATTGCATTTATTTTAGCATAAATTTAATAGGGTATACAGTGCAAAATGACAAAAGAATAACTGAAATGCACAATTAGATAATTTTTTCAAGTCATAAGACATTGGTTGCAAAGACTTCATTCAAGTTGGGCAAAAATCCAGACTGCAAACTGCAATCCTGAGTTTTTGGTTGATGTCATACCACTCACATTTCATTTTGGTATGAACCTCATCCATGAAATAAAGTAGGACACCTCCACTTTTGAACATTTTGAGAATTTATTGATAAGTGAATGCGTGGGGGGACCTTGATTTAGGACATGGACTGTCTATTTCCTACCTCCTTAGGAAGTTTGGTATGTTTAGTGCCATAGGGGTAAATTTGCTAATTTATACATCAGATGTGTACATGTCCCCCATACTGGTGATTGTGAAACAATGAAGTTTGTGGTGGCCCAGCCATTGCAGTCATAAGAGAAACAAACCCAAAATGGGCAAAACAAACAAGAAAACACATGCCCATTTTGAAAGTAAAACCAATAATAATGAAGAAGATCTCAACAATGTAGTTCTTGCTAGCTTTGGGGCATTTATTAAAATACCGAAACAAAAAATTGCCACTCGGGCAAACATATCGATCGAAACGCACATAACACTCCTTCATCCCCTCGGCCAGAGCGTTTCATGTCGTCTATTCCCAGCCTCGGCCTTTTGACCATAGCAACTATTTAAGCATCAGCATCTTCTTGATGAGCTTTTACCACCCTTTTTATACACCAAAACAGAATCCATGGGTAGTAAAAATTCTGCCATTATTCACAATGCATTAAGTGTTCTGAATGGGAGTCTACGGTTTTCCTATTAATCTATTATCAAGTGAGGGATGCTATCTACCGAATGATAAGTGAATGAAGTATTGGCCACTTAACGTTGAACTCACCGAGTGGCACCGCGTTCATTGATTGCGGTTCTAATTTACGATATGTGAAGCTAAATGTTATATAACAATGAGTTCAATAGGGCTCGTATGAAGAAAATGTGAATTTTATTACTCATTGTTCATGGAAATACTGAGATATATTCATAACAGAGGTAATTTGTGCACAAGAAGCCAAGACTATTCCCAACTCCAGGAAATAAATGAGATGTATGGCATTGAACCGCAATGAATTGTAAACCTATTGGTTGGACAGCAGTATGCATTTAAATTGTGAGGGATAGTCTGTTTAGAAGAAAATAGAGTTGTCTGCAAGCAAAATGGCTATTTTGACTATTTTGAATATGATTTGTGTATTATGAAGATAATTTAACTTGGCAGGTGTTTGTATTCTCAAATTGTATGCTTGAGGGATAGTTTGGTCAAGCAAGAATTCATAGTCAGCTTTAAATTCCTTTTTTATATTATAGTAGGTCAATTCCGGTGGTGGAAATGTGCTAGGGAAAATGCATTTTAGCCAATTCCTGTGTTTTTTTAAAAACTATATGATAAGTACTCCAGTTGCAATAAGTACGCAGGTGCAGGCCTGTTTATCGGGCAGCCTTGGGTAGTCAGTTGGGTAGAGCACTGGTCTTGTATGCCAGAGGTCCACGTCAAATCCTGCCAGCAGGTGTGCCCTTGAATTTTCCTTCGGGGGAGGATACCTGCTGTGTTTGGATTAGTGTTGGATTTACTGTTTGTGGGTTCTAACATGCGATGTGATACCTCTCCACTTTACTCCCTCCGCCCCCTCTACATTCTTACATATAGGGATGGGTTTGAATTGATTGATTCTGATTCAGCATCTCCACATACAAGACAAATTTATACAAGATATAGCATAAGCCCTATACAGAATGAAATTGGAAATAACACAGGCTTACTCTTTAAGCCCAAAGGCTTATTTCAAAAGAGGTCCTAGCTACAATACAAATAACAAAACAATACATTAAAAAATAATGGTTAATAAGATAAAATTATATGTACAAAATTAAACATGACTATAATACCAGTACTATAATAAGAATATTTGAGACATGAACCAAATTTGATCAAAAGATGTTTTTTACAGACTTCTTAAAATTGGATTTGTTGGGGAATGGTTTTAATTGCACATGGTAACTCAGCCCAATCATGGATAGCATTAAATAAAATGACCCTGAAGTTATAGTGGTAATTGGGTGGACAAAAAATTATACTTTAAGTATATTTAGTACTATGTTTAGTGAACACTAGACTATACGGGGTAAAAGTATTCTTGAGGTAATCTGGGTCAGCCTAATTGAAAATATCATGAACATGATTTAACCCGAGTTGTAGCTCTATTGAATGTAACACAATTCAGTTTCTTAAACTAGTTTATGTAATAGATATCCAGATCCTTGGTTAAAGTGCAATGAGAGATTTTGAGGCCACACAATATGTGTCATAAATGTTAATTTATAAGATTAGACACTATGAGTTCTTACCTTGTATTTGCGCTCCGCAGAAATGTCTTGAAAGAGAGAAAAAATGTTATTTTTGGATTTGCTTTATATTTCATATAAAACATAGGATGAGTTTTGATGTGCTCCTATACGAACATAGAATTTTCACAATTATTGTACCCAAGAAACATTCTCAGCTTAAACCCTTTCAGATGGGAAGATCTTTAAAGGAAAGCTTTACATAAGGGCCCAAAACAGGACTTTCTATTTTTTTAGTACACCTGACATGTGAAATCTCTCGTTGCATCTTTGATACTTGTCAATTTTTCAGATCCATCAACAAGACTACACATCAGCGTGAGCACCATCCTAGAAGACCCAAAGAGGGAGATTGGTCTACCCTTGGTACAACCGCATCTTCAGCTGGCCATGTCGGTGTTCCTTACTGTGCTTATCCTGCCCCCCCTCAGGGTCTGGTGGGCAACCTCAGCAACGTCAACAGAGACACAAAGGAAGTCTCCATAGGCTGAGGCTCTGCTCATTGGAATGTTACGATCAGTATGGTGGTGATTATACTCCATGTTTATAGCCCACTTTGAAACAGTCAAGGTTGGTACATCTGGACATTACATGTGTGAATGTATTTTGGATCATTAAGTTGAAATGTATTTGGTTTTATGGCAATAATCACAGCTGTTTTAGTGATAAAACCAAAAGACATCAACGTGACACAGTTTGACTACTGATTTGGATATTATTTATTCCACTAACTACATTTGTGTAAATTTTACAAAATCATTGCGGGTATTTTTTGAAAATTCATTTATACACATCTTTCTATGGAGAATCGGCATATAAAGGGTGCCATTAACATAAAAAATCATCATCTTGGTAGCATAATATGGAAGATTCCTGACAATGGATTTGTCAATTTTGCAGATGGGTTAAATTAGTCTTTATAGTGTCCCTACCTATATCAGTTGTCAAAGGGTCGCCACTGCTTAAAAAATTGTATTCTAAAAAGCAAGAGACAATTTGCACAGGGTAAAACCGTGTGTACTAAAATGAGCACTTGGAGTTTAGTTCTTCTCTTGAGAATAGGGTAAGTTTTATAATGTACGTACCAAAATGTCTTATTAGGTAATATATTATTATTGTAAAAAAAATAAAAAAAATACTGTAATTATAATTTAAATATTAAAAAAAAAAAAAAAAAAAAAAAAAAAAAAATGTGTGTGTGTGTGGGGGGGGGGGGTGATGTGAGGGGGTGATGTGTCTTTCATTGATCCATAGGTTGCTGGTTGTAAGTACTCTCCAAACTAATTTATTGTGTTTAATATCGGATCTTGGAGACAGAGAGATGGAATGCAACTAAAGTTGTAATCCTTGGAAATACATTTGTTAGAGTAGCATACTTTGTGTTAATCAAGCAAAATTAACATCAAAGTTTGGCAAAGAGTACAGTTTGACAGTGGTAATTAGTGAAATATTAAACACCTTATTGTGTGAAAAAAAGTTTGGCTGCCAGTGAAAAGTGTCTTACAGCAGTATTTCAAGTTAGTGGCATTGCTAATATAAATTGTATTCAGATATTTTAGGTTTCCTATTTCATTTCCAATGTTTGACTTAGAAATTTCATAATTAAAATCAGTTGCTTAAAATATGTGTTGAACATGGCCTTTGAGACAGATTGTGGTTCTCTGCTATGGGGTCTTTACCATCTGGATTATTGAATTTCTTATGTGAAGAGATGGACTCATATATCCAACCAAATTAATGGGTATTTGGGGAGTAATATTGTATATTGAAGCAAATCGGAGATATTGTAAGGAATGGTGGTATGGTTTACACAGAGATATAACAACGCCTATTTGATGGGTTGACTACAGAGGGGCTGTCTAATATTGTGTCCTTGTAATGAGCCAATCACCACAGATTCGATCATAGTTGGTAGTGCCCAGGGAATTAAATATAGTTAAAAAAAATAATTTCACCACATGGAGTTGATTTTGATGGTTCTCATTTGTGTTACAAAAAAGTTTATCATATTAATTCTTTGGGTTAAGGGAAATTTACATCTTTAATATATAAAGTGTTCATTTTTATTAAATGATTTGACCCAATATCCCATAGGTAGAGTTCACACGATACTTCATCCATTTTGATATGACACTATGTAAAATCATATTGGTCGACCAAATGGTGGTGGTGGGGGGGTACTTTTTGGCACATAACATTCCAACCCAAACACGTTTTAACAATTAAGATTTCACAGGGTAAATGAGAAAATAGTAGCCGCCTTTGACACCAAAATGTGTTACCACTTCTGGTACAAGCTGGGGTTCTGGGGATGAGGTTATTAGCAATCGGGACATGGACCTTGAATGGATAGAAAATGTAAAAATTTTAAATTTCTTGCACAGAAGAGAGCGTCTGCATGTATTGAGTATTCACACAAACAATCGTTATGTAAATTGCGGACTGCCAGAATTTCAGGTAATACCACATTAAACTCTGCGCTTTCTGCTTCTGACAATTACAGAAGAGCATACATAATGCTGTATTATTACTATTTGTCAAAATAATGGGCTTACACATTGGTACTTGTGTAGAGTTCATTGCGTGCATGTGTTAGTATCTAGACTGTGTTAATTCAAAAACAATTCCTTGCGCATCGTCAAAGATCATGCTTGAGCTCAATCAATTATTGAGTCAACAGTACAACTTCTTTGAAATAGCCGTAAAGTGTCGTTTTTGAAATCAGTGTCTTCTGGGCTTGAACCACCAGATGTTCGTCATTTCGTACTCAAATGCTCGACTAATGTCTCAAATTAGAACGATGGAAACCTTCGTAAATAAATGTATATTAATTTGGCTGTTGTTGTGTCAGTATTTTAGACAAAATCAATTTCTAGACCTGGTTAGTAGTTATGTTGTTAAATTTAGCTTTTACTTGACCAACGGTTTCCGATGTCATTTTTTTTTTAACAAAAAAGGTTAGTTGGGGTACAAGACTTCAGTCGTGAGTAACCCCTTCAAACTCCTCCCCCTAACCCAGGCCAGATCTGATTAATGCACTTGTCACACTACACAATCAGCTAGAGATGAATTGCCCCTTCCTCCCCAGGTACGACTAATGCATTTGTCACATTATGTTAGGAGCTCTAGAGAATAGCTTTCAAAGTGTTTGAAACAAAACGAAATTTGTATCCAAAATAACTCGTTTTTCACACATATAGAGATGGTTACAAATAACCAGAAAGTGTAGGGAAACACAATGGATTGAATTGTAGGGTATCAAGGATTTAGTTGACTACATCACACAGGGTAAAGTCAAATACCAATGAAGGTTAGCTACCATAATGAAAAATTGCATTAAGATGGGTTACTGGTTGACAAGCATGTGTGAGTTTCTGGCCCGATATTGTGGTCTAGGACCATAAGCAGTTAAATTTTTCTCTTTAAGGCATCCATTCACTATTTTCTACTTCAAGCGCCAACTCTGAAGTTTTCATTGCAATCTCTGACCCCAATATAAAGTAATAATGAAGTAAAATCTTAAGCCGGAGTGGGCATTGAACCCACACTTTCGTTATAGACGAGCGCCCACGCAGGGGTGTGTAAAAATGTCAAGTTTCCCGGGGGGGAGGAACAATGGCTGCAAGCGCCTTCCCGCCATGTGAGTCATGGGAGGGGTGTCTGATTGTGGATTTGCCGCCCCCTCAGAATTTGGAGATTTTGGCAATCACAGAGTAATCGCGTATTTGGGTGCACATTTTTACACTTTTTTGAGCGTATAAAAGCTTAACCTTTTCTGGTTAGAGGCCACAAACGTACCGATGTTTTTTATTCCAGAATCCAGTAAAATTGCTCACGAGTAATTAGTAGACTAACTTCCCCAAAGTATCCCTCAGACCATAGTAAACGTATTCCAAACAACAGCTGTCAGCAGTTCGCAAGTTCCTTTACCGCGCACGTGCATGAATCGGGAAGTGGAATGAGAGCGCGCTGATCTCTCTAGCTAGGCACCATGTCCCATAGGAGGTTGGCTCCTCGAACAAATTTATACCATCTATTCCTATCTGCGCTTCCAAATATGCCGTGTGGAAGGTGGTGCCCACAAGATTGTCATCTTCCCCTCTCTTCCTTGGTCCTTCCCTGTCTGTTTTTGTGTTGCCTGCGACAGTTTCCATAAAATGCGTTTGGGTAGGTGGATGTTGTTCATTCTGCACAGTTACCAAACCATGTCAGCTGCGAGGCATTGATACGAGCTAGGATCCTTTTTTGGTTGAACGTGGCAGAGGAGATTCGTGACAGAACCTCTCATTCCGGATCTTATCCTTCCAGCTTATATTAAGGATTTTTCTTAGCATCGCAATCCCAAATGCTTCCAACTTCTTCCTGTCATTCTTTTTGATGGCCAGGGTTCAGAGGCATACAGAAGCACAGGGTTGACTAGTGAATTACCAAGTCGTAATTTGGTGGAGAGTGAGATGTCTTATCACTCCAGACTCTCTGTAATTCCCTATAGTGCTTGTTTAATGCCAATAATAATCTGCTTTTGATTTTCGCTGGTGGAGTCGTGTGATGGTGTTAGCGTTACTCCCAAATACTTGAATCTGTTAACCTGCTCAAGTGGTGACCCATCAAGCTGGATCTTTACTGGGAGCTGGTCATCACGGGAGAAACCATAGCTTTTGTTTTGTATACTGGATCTCCATCCCATATTTCTTGCTAGCATGATGAACTTGCTCAATCAAGGTTTGCCGATCGTCCTCTGAGTGGCGATGAGATCTGACTCGGCTTTGCTTCTGTGGCTGGCTATACGGAAGTCGGGATTGGAGCGCTGGCAATTGGGGGGACGAAAGGAAAAAACCCGTGCTGATACGGTCCCTTTGTGCTTCTGTGGTAGGGCTACTGTACATTTATGTACGTCAAGCCGCCTCCCCCCCCCCCCCCCCCCCCCCCCAAGCCCCCCCCCCCCCCCCCCCCACCCCCCCCCCCCACCGAGCGCTTGCAAGAAGGGACGTGTTTTGTGTCAAAAATAAATGAAAGGGGTTTTCCACTCGCTGAACTATAGCGTCAACACTCATTAGATCCTCCCTTACCCCCCAGCGTTATGCTTGTATCACTGTTTCGGACGTCAACAAATGATATGCAGTCAGGATTTCCCGTAGAATTTCAATGGTTTTGTATATTATATAAGCTTATAATTGGTTAAATTCAGTGTCAAGTTATAGTGAATGATCCTTGGGATTCCGCGAGTAGTCTATGTTTCCCGGGAATGAGATTCCAAATACCCATTTTTCCCGCGTGGACCACAGTGCATGCCATGCAATCAGCGGCAGGACACATCGCTCTTTGTAGTACTTAAATAAACACATAATGGAATAAAGCGCACAAACCAAATCATGAATAGCACCGCCATGAGACGAGTGTTGAAAATATATGGTCCAGGACCATAATATTGGGCCAAAATCTCACATTAATTTACATTCATTCCCCACTTTCACTTTTTCAATATATCAGAGAAAGTTCATATCCCCCCCTTTATTTTGGCAAAACCAGATTTTTTGCTTATTTGAAAAATGCTTACCAATATATTACATCACACCTGCATGTGAAGAACCCCAAAACGCCCATCGTATTCTTTAGTGTAATGTTATTATTAACTGTTGGCATTGCCAGAAATCCAGCATGCTTCTCTATAGGCCATTAGGACAGGCAGGCAAACTTGTTCAAACTTAGATTGTGACTGATTTATACGGGGGAATGTTATTGAGTAGGCGTTCTAACATACAATCCAGTGCAAGTGAAAATTTAGAGAATTAGAAATTTGTATTCTGAAGAATTTCCTCTCTGTACCTTTAACCAGAGCATTGACCTTATTTCTTCTACCAAATCCCAACAACTTGTGACTTTCCAGCATAATAGGGGAACACAGAAACTGGCAACAAAAGATCCAGAGATCCCTGGTATACAAAAACTACCCTATTCCACCCTTGTTAGTAATGGTGTATGTAATCACTAGGATTATGTTGCTAACTATCATGACCGGTTTCTTAACCATCAACTATCCAAAAACCCATTGAAATCTATGTGTATCTTACAAATGTCTTAAAAAAATTCCTCAGGGAATCAAATCGATTAGTAGACGGATATATACTAAAAATATTTGAAGGCATTTAATTTTAGCAAATTTTGCAAGAGGCTTTAAGTTGTGAAACTTAATTGCTGCAATTCAATTTTATAAGGATCTTATTTGGAAGATTGATTAAATCAGAAAAAGGATGGATTACCACTAAAAAAAGTAGGACTGACCCCATTAGTGAAAATGTCATGTTGCAAAAATAAGCTCTTTAATGGTGGAATGTGTCAGTCTTGTAAACTTCAGAGTGAAACTTTTCCAGATTTCTGCCAAAGTTAAAAAAAAACAGATTTTTTTTAAATATTTACACTTTTTCATTTTCGGAGTCAAACTATTATTCTTCTTAGCGTGTCCGAAGTGTCATTAGTAATGGCTTGTGGTGGTGTCAGGCAGGATTTATTCAACTATGAGTAAGCTGATCCGGGTGCCCCGGTGTATCCAGGATAAGGATGCTCCACAGGGCCTGCGGCATGTTGAGACTGGGGGCGGATTGGGAACAGTCAGGGGTTTACACCCTACTCTTATTCGGACCTGACTGCGCTGTACATGTACAGTTGTGAATATTCTGTTACATGGGGATGACGGTTAACGTCCCCTCCGAAGGACGGGAGGTTTCATGATCATTTGCCCAAAATTCCAAGTGAACCGTGGCGAGAGCGTGATTTGTAGTAATCACTAGCTCGTATACAGATTAAATCCGAATTGAGCACCCGAATAATCCCAGCAAGTGACCCCACCGGGATTCGAACCCGGGAGTTTTTTGGGTGTAAATTTGCGCCAAAGGCAAGCACCCTAACAGATAGGCTACACGCTCTCCACAAAAAATATTAATAATATAGGTAGAACTGCATAAAAAAAACAAGTTTCAAGTACCATTTTTTAGAAAGGGGGTGTTGATGTTAGTATACTTTACACTAAAAAATGTGGCCTTGTTACATCTTTTAACTCGAGTTAGAGTCTAACCACCAACCAATAATAAGGTTGTTTTACAATTTTGCTTAGCTCTTAACTTGATCAATTTGACCCTTTTTTCTTGTCAAGAAAGTGTCCCAAATTTCGCAGTAATGCTTTGCAAACAAACAAAAACGCACAAAGACATACATTCCCTATAGGTTTTCAGACAAAAGTCGCAATGCTCAAGAGAGAGGATTTTGTTGGTTTTGTCTCTTACATTGCTCAATGTTACTGGTCTGACAAATGATAAATGCAATTTTGGGGGCTTCTTTGGGAAATTCAATAAAAAAAATCTTAAATTTTATGTGCCAAGAAATTGGATTATATACTTAATACAAATTTGGTAGATTCTTTGCATGGCCAAGATGCCTGCTATTTGAGACTCCTAAAGGCTTTTTCTTCTCGAGCAATGTCCCACAAATTGACCTGTTTAATTCGAATAGATGACGCTGACAGAGAAATTATTTATTCCACAATCAACTCCAATTACTGGTCACTTACAAGACACATAGATTATTTAGCCTATCAATCATGTGTTTCAGCATTTGATGAAATCATTTTGAGAGGTAAAATACTCACTAGTAAATTGCAGAGTTCTAACATATTAGTCAACCTCTTTTTCTGGTCTCTTTTAATCAAAAAGGCACTTCTTCTGCAGGGACAAAATGTTCACTTTACTGTCCAAAATAATACACACTACATTTATTTAGGTCCCTCAAAGTGCCCTGTCCCATATAAGTTTCCCTTCCCAAGAGACTCAATCAACCAATGGGTTTGAAGCATTAAAAATGATCGGGTTATATCCTGTGATGGGTTTATAAATTAAATATAGTTTGTCCTGACTGGTCCATCCTATAAAATGGCAATGTCTTTGAGGATTATCTATTTCTTATAGAGAAATTTAAACAACTTGCCTTAACATTAGTGTCTAACGGATCACCCTAATATCTGTTCTACCGGATACATGATTTTAAAATATCAAAATCACGGTTTCATTCCGATTCAATTGGGTGTATTTTTTTGCGTTATAATCGCCTTGGTCGACAGCCAGAAGAAGCTGCCAAAAAGTAGCAGATCGATTAGGTAAACCACTAAACTGGCAAAATGTGGATTAGTTTGAGGTAAACACTTAAAAATCAAAACAATTAAAAAATCTAAAATAATAAATGATTGTTTCAGTTTCGATTTTATTTTCACCATTTTGGCCATCAGTTGTGAACTATTTTAATCAAGTTTGGACCTCTTTGATATTAATTTCATTGGTTTAGAAAATCGGTAAAAAATGTGGAAAATACAGATACGGTATAATCTGCCGATTTCAAAAATACCGGTCATATCGGTTATTCTCTATCAAAATATCTTTTCTCTAATATTATTCTAACCAAAGTTCATGTAGGTCATCACAGGGTGCTACTGCCATGTCATCACTGCCCCAGTGGTGCTTACCTGGATAGGAGAATAGAAACGGCTACATATCACCCACTTTTGGTACGCATGGCATACAAACAGACTACGAATGTTGCAAACGATTACAGGAAAGCTTACAACGGCTTCAACGGTACTGGTAGCCGGGTGTTGGCTACTATGAAACCATACACTGGTGCATTCCTTCAAGGTTGGTTACCATGTAACCATTTGTAGCCAAGTGAAATCATAGCACATTTGAGAATTGTAACTTGTGACTGTACAGACAAAATCAATAATCCTATTTGTCGAAGTGAAGGGGTAGGCTACTGTTGTCAATTACAAGCAATTACTTGATTAATTTTTTTAAACATAACACTGCTGGGTGTATAAACAGGGAGCATGCCCACACTGTGACAGTGCACTATAGCCAGGGGTAATCATGGAGTTATCCTAGAAAATTACTGTTTATTGACGTTGAGCCATTCCCCATGCAATGAAATCAAGTATATGTACTTAGTATTATTTTGATTAATGTATAATATAGTGACGTATAGCAGGGGCGGGCCCAGGGGGGTGGCAGGGATGGCGGCAGCCCCCCTGTGAGATTTTCAAAATTTAGAGAAAATCAGGGGGTTTTTCGCAAAAAAATTAGGGGGGTTTTTAACCAAAATGAGTTCATTTTGTACGTTTCGCCCCCCCCCCCATGAGTTTCGCCCCTCCTATGATTTACACTGGCGCCGCCCCTGAAGTATTAGCTATAGTTTGTTAGGATTTAACTTTTAAAACAGTCGGCACTCATCAGACTGATGATGCGTCCAAAGAAATTACAAGGCAAAGCAACATTATACATGTACAAAGAAAATTACCCAATTTAAAAATACAATCACCAACTACAAATCACTTTATTCAGCATTTCCAAGCTGATACAAGCACTAACCAAAATCGTGTTTAGTTAATGGACGCTGTAGAGAATAGCCGTACAAATATAAACACACCAAAGTGAAATCAATAGTTAGCGTGTATAGCACAACTGAATGTGTGGTTCATAGTTGGAGTAGTTGGAGAAGACAAACAATTTTAATATAACAAAAAATAAATTTTGGCAAAAGAACACATTTGAAACTTGGACTGGATGTAACTGAGGCACCTTGATCTGTGTTTCAATGGCACGCTGATTTGTAGTTCTTGAATTTGTATCAAATATTTTTGCGGGAAAACATAAATCATTGTCAACAACAAATAAGTTTTCAAGCATGAGAAAATAGTTAAAGTCACACTCTGATCTAAACCAATACCAATACGACGTCAAATTGTGAGTCGTGAGTTCATTTTTAAAAGTTTTATTTCTCCGAATTAGTCCTTGGGCAAGACAGCTTAAAAAAGGGTGTTCCACAGACTAAGAAAGGGTACAAGGTAAAATCAGCAATACTTTTTGAAAAGCTACATGTCTCTGTGTATGAAATGCCATGCCTAGGTTAATTCTGATCGAGTAGATTAGCTCAAATTCAGTAGTTTTTTGAAGAGTGTGATGAAAAATCCTCTATTGTAAATTGATATTACACAATAGGCGATAACAATAGACAGGATTTGTTCAATTGAATGACTTATACATTGACTCAGGTAACTTAACTATCACTTATTAATATTTTTTTTTAAAGAAATATATATGCGTTTGAATGCATCAATATTCTTCTGTTTCCTTTGAATACATATCACACAATCGGGAAAATATTTTGTATCTTAAAAGAACATAATTTCTCGTAACACAGGGTTTTATTTTTGGAGACTCAGAATACCCATTTTGATAGATTTTTCTCTTTTCCCAACCGAGAGCTTTTTCCCCCCACCCTGGGTGCTAATTCTAATCACATTTTGGTAAAGAAACTATCATAAGCAAGCCATTTCACGGACAAAGCATATTTGGTTGGACCTACTTCCACCAACAAACTGGACTCAATAAAGCTAACCCCAAATGCATTTTTTTTCCACTTTGTTGTGTAATTGAAATTGTTGGACTCTCGAAATTCTTGAACATAAGCATGCCAAAGGGCGCCTTGCTTAACCCCCCCAAGAGATTGACCCTAATAGGTACTATCAGTGAATGGATAATTTTAAAATCTAAAAAAAAAAATAAAAATGAACGTTTGCACATTGTAACAAGTATGACGCGCCCTGACCTGATGCACCCTGCAAGATCGAACCTAACCTCACGCACAACGTGTTGTATATTATAGTCAGTGATTGACGGGGTCTTCTAGTCGTTCAAATCATGAAACAAATTGCAACACCCATATGAACGAAGAATCACATTTTTTCAGCGCGGTTCCTCACGTATCTTCAGACCCATCCTCTATTTTCAGATGAACTATGCAGAAGTATCAGGTGAAGACACCCAATTAATATGCCATCCCTTCCCAAAAGTACATCATTCAAAACCGGAGAGAATACACTTTCTTAGCATACTTTTGGTTTGTCAGATTCAAATAATTTAAAATGGGGAGACAATCTTTAATTAAACCACTCTGCTTGCAGCCCCTTGCACATAATCGAAGTGCCATGCATTTGTTATTATTACCACTCATGAATATTCATGAAAATAATCATGCTATCTCTTTGGTTGATCCTTATTACGCGAACGATTTACCTAGGGAAATAGATTGAAATGTTTCCTCTACAACCTCGTCCACAGAGTCACAGTGCGCGTGTAATAAAACAAATACGAATGGTTTATATCGGGAATAGGGAACACTATTTTCACCTTGGTACTGGCTACGGCCTATCACCCCCTCACCCATCGGGTTCGGGGTGATAGGCCATAGCCAGTTCCGCGGGAAATAGTGTGCCCTATTCACTCTAACCATGATAGTATTTGTATATGTCTAGTGCGTCGGCAAATCAGAGACAAAGATTAGTGTAGTCTTCCGGAATCTAACAATAGAATTTGAGCTTGAATAGATAGCGTATAGGAATTTTGCCCAAACATTTTTGCACGACGTGGCCCACCTCTCAAAATGTTTACCAGTGTAATGTATGTTAAATTGACAAAAAGGAAATCGATTTAAGCACGTTTAGGCCTTTTGCCATTTAAAATAAATCTGTAACACGACCAGATTTTTTTAAAACTATAAAACCTTACAAGAAATCAATAAACTTTATGTGCATATAA